>CM076575.1:1845862676-1846009023 GCA_034641835.2 Pinus albicaulis | reverse complement strand
GCTTCTTGGATTGTAATCTTTAATGTTGTTTTCAATATGCAAGACTTTTTTCGTTTAGGAAAAAAAAAAAATGAAAAGAATGAGGTAGTGGATTAGCCACTATAGAATATTTGCAATAAAGATAATGCAAAGACTTTTTTGAATAAGATAAAATGGGCGACTGACTTTTTGAAAGAATTTGACTAAAAAAGATTTTATTTTAGTAATTTGAACAAAAGAATTAACATTGGCAGCACTCCGGCAATATCACCTGGAATTAATTTGTGTTATTCCTGCACAACAATGTTCAAACTACACCTACAAACCAATGTAACATCACCGCAATATCACCTGCTACATAGACCAGAAAATCGCGAGTAAAATTCTCAGAAACGGCTCTATCTGGCCTCGAAAGTAGCACTGATCCAGCCCTTGTTGGCTTGCATTCGCTCACACCATTTCTCGGACATGATAAACACTTTTGACAGCTCGCCTGCAATGTATCTCATTTCACGCCTTTTTCTGGGGTCTGCATCCACGCAGGAAGCAGCGATCCTCGCTACTCTCTCTGCGCAATCTACAGGAAAAGAGTCATTTAGTCGAGGATCCATCCACGACCTTAACCTCCCTGTAAAATTTTCGCCCCCTTCTGAAAAAACGATATTCAGAGTATCTATAAGGCTTATTCTCTTAAGCCTCGGCCCACTCCCTTCAGTCTGCACATACCTTATCGGCTCGTGGCCTGAAAGAAGCTCCAGCAGCACGACGCCGAAGGCAAAAACGTCCGTTTTTTGCGAAACGATGCCGCTCTCTATATATTCCGGCGCCATATAGCCCTGCGTGCCGGTTATCTTCATGCTGGACCCTCTACGCATGGGCTGGATACCCGAGTTCGAATCACCTTGTGTGTTGAAAACTTCCTGGACCTCGTATTCCCCGGCGAGATAACAGTCGCCCAGATGGCATAATCGCGCTCTGTAGCCTGGCTCCGTTACCAGAATGCTGCTCGACTTTACGTAATTATGGACGTAATTCATATTGATGTCGTGGTGCATGTATTCGAGCCCCTGCGCCACGTCTACGGCGATCTGCATCCGAGAAATCCAGGAACCGAGAACCGTGTATCCCGGCACCTTGCTGCCCCGGAGGCAATCCCCGAGGTTCGATCCCTGGACGTACTCGGAGATCAGATATACTTGGTCTCCCTCGCAGCAAGCTCCCAAAAGCTTGATTATGCTGGCGTGGTGGGTATTGCAGATCTCTCTGAGTCGTGACCTGAAATCCCCAAATTTTCTCTTCTGGTTTCTTACCGTGAGGGCCACCGTTTTTCCCCTGAGAACGCACTTCCAAACGGAGGACTTCCCCAGCCTTCTGGAGGTGAACTGCGAGGTGGCGTCTGCGAGTTCTTTGAATCTGTAGAGTTTGGGATTGGCGGGGAGGGAAGACCTGAGACTGGCAAGCGACGAAGCGGCGCTGCTAGAGAAGGCCTTTGAGTAGAGGCTGGACCCAACGCTTCTGTCCGTGCTCGCACTAGGGTTTTTTCCAGCTCTGTTCTCTGAAGAATTTCTGGGTGATGATCTCAATGGTTTCGGCTGTTCGACCATGTGGGGTTTGAGCTTGCACATGCTTTCCTCTTCCCTTACTCCTCATCCAGAAATCCCTGTTCTCACAACATTTTAAAGCGAAAACTCCAGGTTACCATAACAGCTACTAACAGCTACTATCAGCCTGTGTCCGTTACGCATACCATTGCAAGGATAAATCCTGAAGCAAAGCTCACCATTGCAAAGATAAACCCTGAAGCAAAGCTCAAATGCCCCGTTTCTTACGGCGTAATTAGCATTGGTTTGTAAAGGAATAAAATATTTATCTTGCCACTCACTCTAATGCAAGTAATGCTAATGGTTTTTATGAGTGCACCAAAATTGTTCCTCTATTAAAATATGTAGATGACAGATATTCATTCATAAATGTTAGAAAAGATAGATTATAATGACTAGTGAGCAGAATTAGGTTACTATTAGGATTAAGAATACATTTTCAGCTTTGTTACAATACCAGGGGGCAATATAATGGCCTATCAATACCACATGCCCAAAAACCACAACTTATTTCATAATCAAAATATTTTATAAATATTTTAATTTTATTTAATTTTATAGCATTTTTTAATTAATCTAAAAGGAAAAAGGTTATCATTACTTTTGAAATATATCTAAATCATCACGACTACTAAAAAGATTCCCATGGAAATTAAATTAGGGTTTCAATAAAATAAAAAATGAGAATAATTTTATATATAAAGATGTGAAATATATATAATATAAATAATATTATTAAGAATTAGCATAGATTCATCTTAACTAAGGATCCAAGCGATGAGAACAAACAAGTTGATTAACAATAATAGAGGAAAGATAGTGCATAATCGTTTTAATTTTTTCCTAAGTTTTTTCTTATTGTATTTTCTTTGACAATGTGGTTGATCTAAAACATAGGTTTGATATTTTACAACCAATTGATTTTTTTTTAATTTGGATACTTTCTTGAACACAATATCATGGAATCAAATTTAAGAGAGGGAGAGAGAGGGGTGGGAAGGAGGGGGAGAGAGAGGGGTGGGAAGGAGGGGGAGAGAGAGAGAGAGAGAGAGGAAGGAAGACGAAGAGGAGGGGAGAGAGAGAAGGAGAGAGAGAGGTGGAGTTGGAGGGCAGAGGGGAGGAAAGAACAAAGACATAGAGATATAGAGGTGGAGAAAGAGAGGGAGAGATGGGGAGAGAGTGAGAGAGAGAGGAGGGAAGAGAGAGAAGAGGAGAGGAGGGAGATAGGGATAGAAGGGGAAGAGAGAGGGAGGGAGATAGTGATAGAGTTAGAGGGAAGAGAGAGAGAGAGAGTGATGGGGGGAGAGACAGAGGGAGGTGGGAGAGAATGACAAAGAGAGGAAGGAAGAGAGAGGACTCAATATAGAGAAGGAGAGAGAAAGAAAGGGGGAGAGAGATGGAGTTTGAGGGGGAGAAAGAGGAAGGGAAGAAGAAAGACACAGAGGGAAAAAGGTAGAGAGAGAGAGAGAGAGAGGGAGTGATAAGGGAGAGATGGAGAGGGAGTGAGAAAGAGAGGAGAGCAGGAGGGTAGAGGGAGAGGAGAGGGATAGGGAGAGAAGGGCAAGAGAGAGAGACGAAGAGAGAGAGATAAATACGGAGACATAGTGTGTGTATGTTTCGAGGGTAAGATGGAGAGAGAAAATAAGAAAGAGACACATATACAAATATAGATATTATATAGTATTATATAACCATCCTAGATCCATCTTAACCTCAGATCTATGAAGCTTCTAGAGTGATCAAATCTTTCGAGGTGCAAATCTTTCCTCAAGTTTTGCACTAAAAAAAAAGCTTTGGAGAGATTTGATCCTTCTGGGCCTTTGATAGATCCAGGGTTAAGATGGATCTAGACTGGTTTATCACCAATTAATTACAAATATAAAATTGCATATATTCAAAATTACTAATAGATAATTAGATACAACAATATATTCAAAATATTTATTGTAGGAAAATATATATTTAGAAACATTGAAAACAAATAGTCTCCCAAAAAAATTCATCAAAATCTTATTCTAGATCCATTTTTAAGATATATAGAAATTGGACATGTGATAGTTGTTTGGAGAAACATATAATGTAAAGTTTTTGTAAATATGGCATCACTATTAAAAAAAAAAAAAAAACATTATTTCTTGACTTTGCAAAAAATATTATAAATATAAAAGAAAAAAAAATCATCAAAATATTCTTGAAGTAAATAAATTATTTCTATGATCCATACTTGAATTATTGAGAAAACTTTAGGCAATAATCACATTATTTCAAACATTAGCAAAGAAACAAATTATTTCAAGAGTAATCTTGAAACAGTAAATTATTAATACTGCTCTTCAAGATATATTTAGTAATACCTGGAGGGACAATATTAAGAATTAATTAATTAGTTGTCAAAAGTTGTGATACCTAAAATTAAAATGAAATCGTTGTGTGGTATCAATGTTCCTAAAAACTATTGACAACATTGTCTCACTTCTTCATAGCCAACTAATTACTATTGACAACATTGTCTCACTTCTTCATCGCCAACTAATTACTATCAGACAATTACATACAATTACATACACGTATAGAAATTTAACACAACAACAATAGCATTCACAAACATTACCATCCAAATCCAAATACATAAACACACAAACGGCCCAAAGCATCCAAACACAGACTTACAAACCGTTCAAGGCAAGCAACCCAGACTAAATTAAAGAATAGAACTATATGGTCATGTCAAGCAAAGAAAACATAATGTAATTTCAAAGTATAAAGTTTATCTCAAACATATACATAATAATGATAATCTAAAAATGTGACATTGATACCCTGAACTGGAACAAGCTTAGATCCATCTAGATCAAACCCCTTGAGGTGCAAACTTTTTCTCAAATTCTACACTACAAAAAGAAAGTTTACACTTCAAAATTTTAAATTTCATCTCTTGAGTTATAATAAATCCGAAGTTAAATGAATTTAAACTTATCTCACACAATTTAAAAATAAATAAATTTGTTCTCCACATTATCCAATTTGAAATTTGTGATGTTAAATTACTCACTTTTAGCTATACCTTTATAAAATTGAATTACTTGAAAGTGATACCTTGTTTACATCATTGTAACACCATATTGCCGGATAACAACTTTTATAAAATCTAATTAGTTGCATGGCCATTGAAAAGCAACACCTAACATTAAATATTCCCACTAAGTTGATAATGCCAGACAACAACTTTTACAAAATCTAATTTACTTGCATGGCTATTGAAAAGCAACACGTAACATTAAATATTCACACTTAAAGTTGATAAAGGCCTTATCATTGTCGTATCATATTTTAAATTGGTAATTACTAAATAATGGCTTCAATGATGTGCTTCATATCTCTATTCTGGTATGATTTACAAACTCGAGTTTCCTTAATTAATTTCAATAAAAAAAAATGAAGTATCAAATGCATACCAAGCATTTCAAAAATATTAAAAAGCAAAATGTCACGAGTTTTATTAAAATAAAAATTGGAATGAATGGATTATGTTGAAAAAAATGAAGTAGCTCATGGATGGAAATTTCGGTGCAACTACGGGAGGGTCACTGAGTTTTATCAAAATTGTAAATTGTGTTGTGATGTAATCTATAACATAGATACACATCAGTTATATTTTGTATGGCATATTATTAATGTAGTTATGTTTTTGTAGTGAATGTTATTATGTTTGATGAGCGTTTATTATTTGGTCATAGTTGATTATATTTGATCTTATTAAGTATTGTGGAGTATGTTTGATTATGGGAAAATGTTTAATATTATATGATTTTGGTGTTTTATTTATACATAATTTCTAAATTTTTGTGATGTTTTATTTATATATAATTTCCATATTTTGTTATAGGGCAAGCCATTTCAATTTGATCATTTTCAGAGAAAAATGTCTTTTTATTTTTATTTTTTATTTTTTTTAAATATAAGGTATATATTTAATGAATATTATAACTTGTTATGTGCCTTTGTATAAAATGTAGGGTTTTGCAAATTACAAATTGATTGTGTGATGTCACTTCTAATATCCATAATTTTCCATTTCCTTGATATTGGATACTTTTAATATTCTCAATGCTTATCGATAATATTAACATCACAACATTCTACATCGTAATTAAATCTATAAATGCCCTTGGTATCACTCAATTAACATATATCAGAAAGGAATTTGATTATTTGTACACTTGAACATGCTTGTTGATTATGCTAGATGACCAATTTATTGGTTGTAAACAAGTGCATTGATGAGGAAGCGTGTTTTTCTTCTGATAAAAAACAAAATAAAAAAGAGAGTGCATTGAAGTATGGAAGGGACCTAAATATTCTTAGCACATTTAAAATCCCTACTTCAAATATTAAGCCTAAAATGCTTGAATAATCCTCACTTCATTATACCCCCAAATACCCAAGGTAAACTTGAAAATAGAATGAAATAACACATGTTAACCAACACACAATAGAAATCAAAGTACAAGTCGAGTCCACATATGGTTTCATGTGCATGTAGTTCCTCTATGATTTCCGAAAAATTTTAGGTGGCAACACACTAGGTGGGGATTTGATTTTCTATGATTGTGGTTCTTTTATGAATTACCGGAAATCAAAACAACGCAATGATGCATATGTGATTATACTATTTTTGTTTTATAAGGATCTTATTTTCATCATGTGTGTGTGAGAGATTGATTAAGTTAGAAATTTCATATCATATATTACATGGCATTAGAAGAGATTCTAAAAAGGAAATCACCACGAAGAAACATATATATAAATTTTTGGATGAGATTTGTTATTCTATAAGAACATTTGTTTTGAATGTTCTTCTAGTTATTGTTGTTTACACATGTTTGCATTCTTTTTATTAAAGTTGTAAAGCCCCTAATTCATAATAACAATCTTTTGCCTATCATTAATGTTCAAAAGATTATGTTCTCTAAGACTTTTCAATTTTATCTTTATTCTCCTTTAGCATTCTTTGTAGTCATTATATTTACTTTCACAACTCCACATGCATTTTGAAAAAAATGTTAGAATTAATCCTATAATACAAAAAAATGGTAACTAAAAAAATATACTATCAAGAAAATTATTACTAGAAATTTAAGTGCTTTATATCCAAACTACTTCCTAATTTATTGCTTAGGAAAAACTCATCCCTTCTCCTCCTAAAGTTGAATTGCAACATATTCCAACAGGTTAGGCCCCCTTTATGCTATTTTCCTTTCAATTAAATTTAGCGTTTCCTCGAAAATCATGTAATTCACCTCCTCAATGCTTCTAGATATTTCTTCTTCCAAAAAGGTCATGTCTATGTCACATTGACACTTGTGAAATAAATAGCATCTTAAAGCAAGCAACAATTCAATGCCTCAAATGACATCAATATTGAAGATCATAACCCTCTTATATCAAGACACCATGAGTCATACACACTCAACATTTGGTTCCATTCTCAACTTAAAACCTAACCTTCTCCACCTAGTTGTCAAAGTTTGTTAAGAGTAAAAAATCATGTTAATTAAAGCCTCCCAACCTCGATGATATGTACTTATATGTTTTAGGATTCTTACACAAGAGAAAAATAGCAATCGAGGTCCCTAATGAAATGGGGGTAATGTAGAACCAAAACAAAGCAAATATTATTCCCATAAAACTATACAAGAGAATCATCTTGAATCAATCAATCATAATTGAATCACATTTTATGTAGGAAGGGAAAAATGGTTCATGTTAATGGAAACAAAGGAAATTGACTTTGTAACAAATGAAAAGAAAGAAAAGGGAAGACATGCCATCAATTCCAAAATTTATGTATGAAGGAAAAAAATATTCAAATTGATGGGAACAAAGGAAATTTACTATAGTAACATTAGAAGATATGGCATCAATTTCAAAATTTATGTCTTTTAGATATAGCTAGGGTGGTTGGGAGAAATGTTGATAGTCTTTTTAGTTACCTTCAATTCCATCAGGTAACATGTTGACCTCATAATAAGTATATCTTTATAATGGCTTCAAGCTTTATTTTCTGCCAATTCTTTAAAAAATTACAACATGAATATTCCTAATATGTAATATAAATATGTATTTCTTCGAAGAAAATTTCAAAAATTATGAATAAAAAAAAATTTATGAAAAAAAAAGCAGATATCAATTTCAAAAGTAACTATATAAAATTTTCAGAAACCTTGATTATTAATAAAGAGAATTTAACAATTGATATATTGAATTTATCATGTTGAGAACATATCATTAAAAGATATTTAATGAGATCATTCTAGTTTATTATAAAAATAAGTGTGGTTAAAGTTTGATGATGAAGAAAAATAATACCGACGTCTATGATACATATATGAGAGTAAGCCATTTGACATAGTTAATATCATATTATTTTTGCGAAACTTATTAATAATTATATTTAAATTTAAATATTTATTTAATTGAATAAAAACTTTTTAAAATATTGAACATTGTCGGACACTCATCGAACGAAGTATGTTGATGACATGTATTATATTCTCATTACCATGTCATATTCGCACATGAAAGGTTTGAACACTATAGTTTCTGGCTAATAGAATTTTTAATAAAATTAATAGTACGTGATACATATCAACTAGAAGACAAAGTGCCATCAATGGTGGTCTTATTAAGGATTAAATGCTTTGCAACAAAATATATTCTGGAATTTAATTTGATCACTGAATTAATATAAAAAGAATACAATATCAATTAAAAAGTTGAAAACAGGATAGGTACAAGGTTTGGTTGAATTTCAAGCAAAAATCTAAAGCGGGGAATGAATATTCTAGCACTACTCATTATGGAAATATTCAACAATGTTATTTGGTAAGGATTCTTAAGGGTTTGGACAACTAGTCTAGCAATATCCCTTTTTAAAAGTGGAGACATTAAAAAACCTTCCAACTATAGAACCATTATGATCAATCCTTTGTTTGCAAAGTTTTTCAACGGCATGGTAGAAAATAGAATTAGTAAGTGGGAAGAAGTAAAAGAAAAGAGGTAAAAAGGGAAAATGGGTTCTAGGCTGAAGCATTCTATAGTAGATCATGGCATCACGCTAAAACACATTGTTGAAAAAGTGGGGCGGGGGGTGCGGGGGGCGGGGGAGAAGAAGTATGTTGCTGCTTTGTTGAATTCAAAAAGGCATTTGACACTGTCCCTAGAGATAAGTTGTGGTGTAGAATGGAAGAACTTGAAGTTCCTTTGCAATATAGAGTTTTTGTCCATAGGCTTTATGAAGTGGTGAAAGTCAAAACTAGAACTTCAGTAGGCATTTCAGAAAGTTTTAGGAGTTACATCAGAGTCAAGCAAGGTTTCTTTTTATCCCCTACCCTTTTTGGCTTATATATTGACAAATTGGAAGAGTGGTTAAATCTGCAAGGTGGGGATGGTGTTCGGTTGGGGGAGCTTGTGATAAAGCTTCTTCTATATGTTGATGATCTTATATTGGTTGCTAAATTGGACCATGGATTGCAGATGCACCTATATGCCCTTGAGCATTTTTGTAAAGCAGTGGGGATGCAAGTCAATACCAGTAAGACCAAAATAATGGTTTTCTCTAATAAAAGGAAGCAAAGTCAACATATGTTCTAATTTGAAGGCAAAATTCTTGAAGAAGTAAATGAATACAAGTACCTCAGAATAGATTTCAACAATAAGCTTAATTGGGAGGATTGCATAAAGAAGTGAATTTTAGGAGGGTGGAAAGCATTACATGCACTTCAAAACAGATGTAGAGAGGCAGAATTACAGGATTGGAAAACGATTAAAGTTGTTTCTGGACTACTAGTTTGTCCAGTGATATCATATGGGTGTGAATTGTGGGCTAGCAGCATCTGTTACACAGTAATTTTTCACCATGCTAATTTTCCCGTCCTTGATCCTGAAATGCTCCGTGACATATCCTGTGCAATGTTTCCACCATCAAGTAATATTTTAACATATCCCCTTGAAGATCCAAAGAAAAATTCCTTGAAATATTACTGAAAAGACATGATCAAATTCCTAGTTTCTTGGGTGAGCACTCTTCTTGGTGCCATGACCGTGTTGATGTCCTTTTCACAGTTCTGGCCCAGAGCTGTCAGCGCCCTAATTTCTTGGAAAAGCGCATTGATCCCCTTTCTAGCAGTTCTTCCTCAAATGCAGGAGAAACTTCGACCTCTAGAAGCTCAAGGGCGACAAGTTGGTTGTTTAACAGTGATGATAAGGTCGAGCTCTCTCATTTTAGAGCCTTGATCTCATCCATGGGGGATCATCCCTTAGAAAGTGGGCCTTCCTCCTCCTTTCATGGGCTCCCACCTCTTCCTTTCCTATAAATTCACATCTCTCATTCCCCCAAGTTTAGAGCTTGATTGATCATTGTCAGACTTGTCTGAACTCTCATCCCTTTGCATGCTAGCATTGTGATAAAGCCTAAATTCTTGGGAGAAGGAATGCTTTATGAGCTTCGGTGAAGGACTCAGATTTTCACCGAAGGAATGCTTTATGAGCTTCGGTGAAGAACTCAGATTTTCACCTAAGGACGCCTCCAACAACAAGGCCTGGTTGTAAGCTCTCCTTCTGTAATTTATCAATAATATAACATTTGATGTTTTCTTTCTATATTTGTCTACATGTTCATGCAAATATTCTGGTACTCCTTGATCTGCTAGATAGCTAGTGTTTATGTTTATTATGTATTGTATCACATTTGTTGTTGTCTCTTGATCATCCACAGGTATTCGTGTGCCATTAGTAGCAGGAAGCGGACCTAAAAGGATCATGGATTGAGGTTGACATCAACAGATCCAAGCTAGTGTTTGGAAAAAGGTATGTATGTCTCTTTTCTCATTGCGTTGTAAACATTAGTTAAGAGAAATTTGTGTTAGAAAAAATCTCGTGTTGCTATAGCTCTAGGGCTAGAGAGATCGCCTTTGTCCATAGAGGGGATTTATCTTGACAACAGATTTGGCGACTCCACTGGGGAGCTTTATCCTTTTAAGTCCTCCTTCCCCGAACTGATCTTTGATCATTTTCACTGATTTTTTAAATTTAAATCTGCTTAGGCCTTTGTCAACTTGTGTAAGGATTGTTAGTCACTTCACTGTGTTAGATCTGGTGTTTGAGTGAGACTCTTTGTATTTTTTCCTTGTTTTTAGCGACCAATTCCCTTTCTGTCTATATAGTAGTGCTCGCAACGCTATTCTATATAGTACAACTGTGTTTATTGGCCTTTCAGTACCCTTATGCTTAGCACAGAAGCGTTGATCTTAGTCTTAGGAAAATTTTAGTTTCCATTTTTATTTTCTAGTGTGTCCTGGCCCTTGAAGGAGTCTGTGAGATCTCAGTGATCTCCTTGCCATGTGTTTCACTTACCTATCTTCTTTGAGGGAGTCTTTTAATTTGTCTCTTTGATTTGTTCGTAAGTTTGGGAATTCTTCGCCATTTCAGACACCCTTTTGCCACATTGTTATTGTCTTGTTTCGAAGTGAATTGTTGTATGCTTTGGTCATCTCTACATCTCTGATTTTTTCCCTTTGGTTTAATGTCAAGCACAAGATTACAAATTTTTTGGTGCGCAAGTCTAGAAGAGTGTGTTTTGTCTAAATTCAAAAGGAATTTGAAGCGTTTTTCATTTTTTATTATTATTTAGATTATCTTTGTCTTTTTAAGAAGAGTGAAAAGCATTTCATTCGTGCATTATTTAGAGAATTTTTTTTTGGTTTGATTGAAAGAAAAGTGAAAGAATTTTCATTTCTTCTTTCGTTCATTTTCTTTTCTTTTGATTGCATTTCAAAGTGAAAAACAAAAAACAAAAAATTTTGTGCATCTTAGTGAAAGGAAAATAATTTTCATTTTTCAATAAGTTGCATTTGTTGGGAAAGTGGATTCAATTGAAAAGCATTGCATTTCGTAACTCTGAACTAGTTTGGGGGGCATTATTGTTGCTGCATTGAGTGCATTATTTCTTGTCTCTTTGCCCTAAATAGTTTAGGATTCATCGAAAATGAAATCTTTCTTTTTTGCATTTAGTTTGCACCATAAGGATTCAGGAGATATTCGTTTTGAGCCTTGAAACTGAAATTTTAACCAAGATCAACTTAAAATTAACCCAAATTACCTTAAGGAGCATTGGAATTAACGAGAATATTTAGTGGTCTAGGCTAGAGACGTGTTCCGGCATCATCAAATGTAGGAGCTGTTGCTAGCGGACTGCGTTACAACCCGGGGTGATATCCCATCCCATGTATGGAAGTATATTGATGTATGACATGTATATTTGGGGTGCTCTCATCGAACGATTACGCATTAGAAAACGCTACTACGGACTGGAATCCCATGTACCGTTGCGTATATTTGGGGAGACACCACTAGGTTGCAAGCCTGCTATAGGTAACCGAGTGGGTGGCCTTGTAGACATGATACACTAAACACAACAATCAGGGATATTGGCTTACGTACGTTAAGTCCTTGGTCATTTTTCTATAATTTGATCACCAATGTGTATATTGCAGTTCACGGATACTTGGTAAACCTTTACACCTATCACACCCTTTTTTATTTATTTTTTGTTAATTCTAAAATTAATAGCCCACGAAAACATCTCACCTGTGTAGTTCTCCACCCTTTTACTGCTTGGTAAATTGTGATTTTGTTCACCTCCTTCCTTTTTTATCTTCTTTTGAAAGGTCATCGTGGTTGAATAGTCGAATTCACCCATTCCCTCCTCTGACGGATCTGAAGAACCTCCTCTTAAAGTCCCTCGTTTTCTAGTTGGACCCCTCAAAGCATAAGGTGAAGGGCTTGGAATTGTCATCAGTTTTCAACCCATATCATCTTGAGCACCGCCTGACGATTCTCCTTGGACAACATCGGAAGAGTCTGAGCTGGAAAGCCCTGAACCATTTGCACAGTTCTCGGTATTTCTTCAAAATCCTCTCTTTGATCCAATTGTAGTCTCACCTCAGCAACCTTACAATGCTTTTTATCAACCTAGAATCCCTTTTCAAGCTTGTCCAGAAGCATCTCGCTCTACTGTCTAACAGTTCTTTCCTAATGAAATGGAATCTAATGTTGATGATGTTCCATTCATGAGCACTCCTCAAATAACTCTTCAGGAAACCTCTGGCTCTTATATCCCAAAAGCCTCTTCATCTGTGTTTCCCTCCGAGGGAGAGTTGTTTAGATCCAGACCTCACGAATCAGGTAGTGGAACCAAAATATCGTCTAGTCATGTTGCATCTACGCTCCCGCATGGTTATACCTCTTTGGGAAACCTCATTTCTAGAGCTTCTAGTGGTACACCTTTATTTCCAAATCTCATATGGTCAACGGGTATTCCTCCATCTTTTGGCCCATTCTTTTCAAATGTGGTCAGTGTGTCTCAACCTGTTGTTTGACCAACGGTCACCATTTTTCAAATGACTGTGTCGATATGATCCTTTGTCCCCTTTTCGTCATATACGATTACTGCAGTCCCACCATTGAGTGGGAAATCCATGGTTTCGTCTGTGCCTGGGGGGAAGTCTAACCGTCTTTATTTACCTCCCATTTTGGGTTGGGGGCAACCGAGTTCTAGGTCTATTCCCGGGGCAGCACAACCTCATGTTCAATATTCCCAAGTTCAACAACCCTACAACTACCTAAAATATCATATTTGTATGTTCAACAACCTAACATTCCTTATGTTCAAAGGCCGAACGTACAATATTAGTATGTTCCTCAACCGAACGTATCTCAGTAGTACGTCTAACAACCCCAGCCTTCGGTGAGTGTTGTTGTGACTAATCCTTAGTTTGGTTCTTACACCCAAAATGGTCCAAATCTCCTTCTAGGTCAATTTGGTCCTTTCCTTCATCAGTTTGGTGCTCAATACCAGCCATTTCCTCAAGGTCAGTACCAACAATCCAAATCTGGGCCTTAACCTAGTGCTTCCTATTAGAAGATTTCTTAGTACCAGCAGGCTCAACCACGACCTCAGGCTAGACCCTATGTTCAGCAAGGACCAAAGGCTGGACCCTATGTTCAATAGGGACCTCAAGTTGGACCTTATGTTCAACAGGGACCATAGGCTAGACCCTACATTCAAACTGGACCTCATGTTCAGCAGGGACCTTATCTTGAACCCTATGTCCAGCAAGGTCCACAGCCTCAGTTCCTATAGCGGTCGTATCAACAACCCCAGCAAGGTCCCTATCACCAATATTTGCAGCAAGGTCCTTACTAACCATGGGGGAAATATGCATATACATGACAAAATCCGCCCTATTGTGGGAAAAATCTGTATCATTCAGGTTGGAAATCCTGACCTTTCTCACCTCATCATCTGCCCTTGCCATTCCTGGCTATGTTTGAATTTTCGGATGTGTCAAATCTCACAAATGACCCCATCCAACATCAACTGCATTAGCTGCCAATTCAAACTAAGATTCTAGGAGATTGTCCCAAGTTCGAAGGAAAATTTGGGGAAGACCCCCAAACCCATGTTATGACATACCACTTGTGGTGTTCCTCTAATTATTGGGTTGACGATTCTATTCATCTTCGTCTTTTCCAACGTACTTTCACTATTGCTGCAACCAAATGGTATATTGAGCTCCCTCAAGGAATTTTCTTTGATTTCAATTCCTTCGCTATGGCCTTCCTCACTCACTTCTAACTACCTGTCTAGTATGAAACTGACACCCATATTCTCACCTCACGAAAGCAGTCAACTACTACACACATCTAAGATCATATTCATGAATGGTGGTGTCATCATCGTCTCATAAAATTTGAGATCCCTGATCATATGTTGACTGAATGGTTTATGAAATCATTCGTTCCTAGGATTGAAAAAGATCTTGCAATGGGTGGGTGTGTCACGGAAGAGGAGGTTATTTCCAGAGCTCAATACCTCGATTTGGTCTATTCCCATTCTAGGACTCTATATATGATTTATTACTTGGTGCATCGCGTCCTTCGACTAGTCCTGCATCATCTCAGTCTCCTTTTACACCTTCGGTGGATGGTGTTATTGGGATAGTGGCTCATACTGATAGTAGTGTGCCTAAAACTTCTTTGAAGTATAAATCCATTGCTGCAGCTACACCCCATACTCCTTCCCATAACCAAAATAATATTGGTAAAGCCTCAGAGGTAAATTATGTTTAACCTACTCCAACAGATAAATCCTTGAAGGGTAAGAAAAAGGGTAAAGGCAAGTCTAAATATGAAAACCCTAAATAGGATTCAAAGAAGTCATCTGCTGGTGATTCTTCAACACGTAAGCCCAAATATCCTTTTTTGATATGTGATGATCATCATTACACCAAGGGTTGTTCTCATTGTGCCGAATTTGTTCGTCTTCTGAAGGGTGCACTCGAGACTTCAGCCGTTTTGAAATAACCCTTCCCTTCTCAGCAGATGCAAATGGTAGATCAAGCTCAATCGTCTGGAAGATATTAGGTGTTCATGGATGGAACAAAATCTCTGACATCACCATGAGAATGAATTATTATCCCAATCCGTCCAAGGTTCCTGTGGAACTGGAAGTTACAGATCAACCTTCCTCTTTATAATATCCCAAAATAGGGTTTTTCTGCAACAAATAGAATATCTAAAGATATTCCAAAGTTAGGGCTTCAAAAAATCATGGACATAACAATATATATCAGTTTATAAGATGCACAAGGGACATTTAACCAGAAAATTAATGATCATTAGTAGAGATCTGCCTCACTATTCTCTCCTGGAATGAGGAAATGCAGCATTATGGACCATAAAAACATCATTTTCAGAAAATAATGCAATAAATATGGGAAATGGGACTTGGATCCTGTGGTTTATAAATTATAAATCTTCCATACCGAATTTTAGCTTAAAAAAATCATTCTAGCTAAGTTAAACAGATCTCCCCAGCTAGAGATAGCTCAAAAACATCCCAATCCCATGACTTTCAACTGCAGAATTTCTGAAGACTATGAGAGCATAATTCCCATGAGGGTTTCTACAGAAAATGATTAAATAAGATTTATCATAGGTTTATATTAATCACGTATCAAAGAAATGGAGGTTTAACCTCTTTTACATCAGAAACAAGACACCCGCCAAGAGTTTCCAGCATTATACATGTATGAAAAGCAGTACTGCAAAAAATAACGTAGTCTACTGCAACTCTGTATTAAAAATGACTGAATACAACATAAAATAGCTGATAAATACATAAAGTTTCCCAAGGCCCTCCTTATTAGATCTTCCAGAGGGAAATAAACAACTCCTCCTCAAATACTAGCACAAAATCCAGGGGTCCAACCCTGCTACTGCTGCACCTGCATAAAAGACGCAGTTTCTGAAGGGAACTATGCTATAGATGTATATGGCTGATTTGACCTAAGCCAAATGATGAACTTTAAGCTCTGATCTTTCCCTTTGATCCCTTAAGCAAGCTGATCCAAAGAGAGGATGGAATCCCTACTCGGGAATTCCTTGCACTAAACAATGTTGCAACCACAGTTAAACAGCTTAAGCATGCAAGTAGTCAAAATACCAAAGATAGATGATTAATGAATGATATCCTTGCTGCTATGCCCTTCGTTTTATCCTTAGTTAGTCTCCTCACCTTGGGCCCCACACATTGCTGAGGTGACTTCCTAGTGAAGATTCCTCCTCCAAAACTGCGATGTCTTTGTTGGCTTCCCTCCTCTTGTAGGAGCACTGTTGACTTGGTCAACTGAACCTAGTTCTCCTATATTGCCTCCTTTCACACCAATGTATCTTCAATCCAACTCTCACATGTGTGTCTAGGATGATCCTTGTTCACATTGAGCTAGTTTATTTGGATGGTATCTTCCTCCTCAAGAATGCATGTTGACTTAGTCAAACTTGACTTTGTCTACATCTAGTTTGCCCTTGTTCACACTTGAAAGTGTAAAATCCAGCTCCTAAGGTGATCCCCTTCATATTAAGATGGAAATTATTCATATTTTTATTTCTCATGGGCCTCCTTACCCATTTATTCCTCTCCTAGGTGAAAGCATCAAAATCTAATATTCCAATTTTCTTGTATGCAAATTTTGGAATATTACAGTCCTCCCCTCTCAAATGTTGCTTGTCCTCAAGCACTACAAGGTTAGGATTGAAGAACCTCCTCTTCTTCCCCTATAGCATCCTCATATGATAATATTCCCCAAATATCAAGGTGTTGTTCCATCAACACATCTCCAAGCTGCCCCTCCCAAGTGTGCACGTTGTCCTCTGGTGAACATCCCAAATAGCTGACATCATGTGACAGTGAAACATCCATGGAGGCAACAATGGGATGTTTTAAGGTCCTCTTGAGGCATGAGGGCTGATATATATTGGGATTCATCATCCCCATTTGAATCTCCCATCCCTAAGCTATCATCCATACAAAATGAGTTGCCTCCCAACATGGCAACCCCTGGAAATCCTCCTCCACCTTGAGCTCCTGCAAAGTAGGTGGGCTGAAATTCTGAACATGGTAGACAAAGTGGCCTACCCCATGCTGTCCTCCCCTCCACTTAAGATAAGTGTAGAGAATTTGATGACCTTGGGCTGCAATAATGTTGCTCTCAAATGGCAAGAAGGAAACTAGATCTACAAAGATCCCCTCCCCAACGTTGTGACTCAATTTGGCCCAAACCATCTCATACATGATGGACAATAAATCACCACTATATGGCATCCCATCCATCTCATGGCCCTCCTCATAAAGAAACAAAGATTTTGCTATAGTGGCCATGTCTCTTCCCATGCTCCCTTCAGAACATGTAATGCAAAAAGTGTGGGGATGCTCCTCCCCCAAGAACACATCCATCCAATGTGTTCCTCCTCCAATCATGCTCCCCATAAAGGAAAGAACAACATCAAAAAATGGGCTCATGATTAGCATCGAAATGAAATAAATACTGAAGGTTTCACGTGGTGTTGGGAAGTACCAACAGTCTCCCAAGTGGCCCCAGCGCAGTCTTCCCCATTGCATCTTCAGGAAATGGCCTGGAAAGTTGCTTCTCAACAAATGGCTTGCTATGTAAGTCATCAAACCCACTAGTAAATAGTATATGGCTGAATATATCAACTGAGCATACAAGGAGTAATCAAATACTTGCCCCATATCATATAGGATATGGCTATCTCCATCATAATAGCTGGCCAAAAATGGTCCATGGAGCCTAAAGAAAAAATTGCCCCTTTGTAGAGCAACGCACTGCAAAGAAATGGTAAGAGCATGAAAATATTGTGTTGAACAATCAATAGAGGCCAAAACAGAATTCTTACCATGTAATGAAAGTAAGATGGTGACAAGATCCATAAATGAGCCCTCCATAGTGATATGACTTACTCCTATGAAGAGGAATAAACCATATGATGCCTGAAGGTCCCCCTCCTCATGCTGGGAAGTCCAAGTCAAGAAGAACATACTACAACAATAGATGAATCCATCCACTACTCTATCAGTCTCACCTCCTCCATGTCCACCAAATGCATCAAATGTGAAGTGATTCTGGGAACACTCCATCAACAAGTTCCTGCTCCAAAGTGACAGCGATGTTGGCCTATGCAAATAGGCTCCTGCCATCTCATAAATCCATTCTCTGACATGTTCAATGTCAAAGACCCCTCCTATAATGTTGCCATCTCCTCCTACTGCAACATCATGCAAAATGTGAGAGAAAATATGCCCTTGCTCTCTCTCAATCCTCCAAAGCAACAAATGTCTTTGCTGCCTCATCATATCTCCTTCATACAACCCATGTGGTGAAAACATAATGACCATATCATCATAATGCATCCACACTCCTTGGTGCTTCGTGATTCAAGTTCCCTGCCAAGTCCCTTCCATCCACAAACCCTTGGAAAAAGGATATGTCTCATGATGGCCAAACTCTTTCAAGAGCAGCCAACGCATCCAAGCCTCCTGCTGCCCAATATCATATATTTAAGTGGCTCACCAACCTCTTGCTCTTCACCCACATCCACTCAACCCTAGGTGGATGCCTCCTAGCATTCTTCTAATGTGGGCTACCATCCTCCACAACCAGTTCCTCTTCTTTGTATGTCATGAAGTGCTGAAATGCATTTTCTTGGAGATCCCTTAAAGAAGATCTCATGTCCATAACTATCTTGGATCCATCAAGATACAAAGGTGATAAATTCAAAGCCCCCTCACTGTTATTGCTTGACAGTGCTGATAGCCTATTCAATGATATAGTTGTTGCCTCATACTCCATCTCAAAGTTCATGACATCCTCCAAAAGATCACACTCCAACCTCAAGGGTTGTGTGCAACTCAACAGGGGTCCATGAGAATGATGGTTCATCTTTCCCTTGAACCATTCAAGCTTGCATAGAATAGTGCAATCCTACTGCTCTACCTCAACAATAATGTTTGACCCTTGGTCATATGAAGATAAATTCCCACAATTTCTAGAAAGATTTGCTGCAGTAATGAAAGGTGGAAATTTTCCCATACCTTGATGAGATGTGTGAACCTCTTGTAGGGCTGCAAAAGGCTCCTCCCTCCAATGTAATGGCTGCCCTAACTACTGATGTAGGTGGCTGCTCCTCTCTGAGTGTGACAACGTTAATACAAGGCTCCTCAAGTGGAGAAGAGGACTCCTCCTCCTTTGATCCCTGATTGTTAAACCTTCTGATTACTCCTTGAGTGAAGTCTACAAGAGTAGAATCCCTTGTATTATTCTCATGCTGAACCACCAAGATCTTGCCTCTCCCCACAAGTGCAGCGCTGAGATCTCCACAACCTCTTTTCCACTACTGGATGTAGTAGGAAAAATGCCTTCAACCTCATCACCCAAGATTCTGCTGTACATAGGGGTGATCCATAAAAGGTAGAAAATAGGAATCTATTGCCCCTTATCATCTTGCTGCTGCATGGCCTTCTTTCCTCTCTCAGTTGGATAAACAGAGGAAGATCTAGGATCTCTTTGACAGTCCTAGGTTGGCACTTGTATTCTGCCAAATATCCACTCATGATCTCATGTTCCATGGGGTCTTCTTGATCTCCTCTTGCTCTATGAGAACAGGAAGTGCATGCACCTCTTTCTTCATCTTGAAACCTCCTGGAGGTCTCACTGCAACTCTCTCCCCCTTGAAACCCTTTTGGAGTTTCAATGCATCTTTCTTCTTTCTTCTTAGATCTGAAAAGGGATGAGAGTAATCTCATCCTCTCCATCATTTTGTTCCCATTTTCCTTCTGATTTTCTGATTGGATCTGAAACCCACAGGCTAAGCCAAGATGGCAGCTTTGATACCACTGTAATATCCCAAAATAGGGCTTTTCTGCAACAAATAGAATATCTAAAGATATTCCAAAGTTAGGGATTCAGAAAATCATGGACATAAAAATGTATATTAGTTTAGAAGATGCACAAGGGAAATTTAACTAGCAAATGAATGATCAGTAGCAGAGATCTGCCTCACTATTCTCTCCCGAAATGAGGAAATGCAGCATTATGGACCATAAAAACATCATTTTCAGAAACTAACGCAATAAATATGGGAAATGGAAATTGGATCCCGTGGTTTATACATTATAAATCTTCCATACCGAATTTGAGCTTAAAAAAATCATTCTAGCTAAGTTAAACAGATCTCCCCAGCTAGAGATAGCTCAAAAACACCCCAATCCCATGACTTTCAACTGCAGAATTTCTAAAGACTATGAGAGCGTAATTCCCATGAGGGTTTCTAGAGAAAATGATGAAATAATACTTATCATAGGTTTATATTAATCATGTAGCAAAGAAATGGAGGTTTAACCTCTTTTACATCAGAAACAAGACACCTGTCAAGAGTTTCTGGCATTATACACGTATGAAAAGCAGTACTGCAGAAAATAACGCAGTCTACTGAAAATATGTATTAAAAATGACTGAATATAACATGAAATAACTGATAAATACAGAAATTTTCCCAAGGACCTCCTTATTAGATCTTCCGGAGGGAAGTAAACACCTCCTCCTCAAATACTAGCACAAAATCCAGGGGTCCAACCCTGCTACTACTGCACATGCATAAAAGACGTAGTTTCTAAAGGGAACTGCGTTGTAGATGTATATGGCTGATTTTACCTAAGACAAATGATGAACTCGAAGCTCTGATCCTTCCCTTTGATCCCTTAAGCAAGCTGGTCCAAAGAGAGGATGGAATCCTCGCCCGGGAATTCCTTGCACTAAACAGTGCTGCAACCATAGCTAAACAACTGAAGGATGCAAGTAGTCAAAATACCAAAGATAGATGATTACTGAATGACCTCCTTGCTTCTGTTCCCTTCCTTTTATCCATAGTGAGCCTCCTCACCTTGGGCCCCACACATTGTTGAGGTGACTTCCTAGTGAAGATTCCTCCTCCAAAACTGCGTTGTCTTTGTTGGCTTCCCTCCTCTTGTAGCAGCGCTATTGACTTGGTCAACTAAACCTAGTTCTCCTGTATTGCCTCCTTTCACACCAATGTATCTTCAATCCAGCTCTCACATGTGTGTCTAGACTTATCCTTGTTCACATTGAGCTAGTTTATTTGGATGATCTCTTCCTCCTCAAGAATGCATGTTGACTTAGTCAAACTTGACTTTGTCTACATGTATTTTTCCCTTGTTCACACTTTAAAGTGTAAAATCCAACTCCTAAGGTGATCCCCTTCATATTAAGATGGAAATTATTCATATTTTTATTGCTCATGGGCCTCCTTACCCATTTATTCCTCTCCTAGGTGAAAGCATCAAAATCTAATATTCCAATTTGCTTGTATGCAAATTTTGGAATATTACACTCTTCCACACCTCCTGCCTTTGGTCCTCTCTAGATTGAGAGACAGAGTAGTGAATCCATCATCTGAGCACCCCCAAAGGGTGTTCTTTGGAAATTGTCTTACAATCCGAATGCGAGAGAAGCACAACACTAAAATATTATAGAAGATATAGCTTAAGCGCCTTTGGCGATGTCGACTTTGGAGGTCCTTTGGTTGTGCCCATCACAACTGAAGGCACTACTCTCCGCTATTGGAGAGATTTTTTCCTTAATATTCTAGTTTCATTACTTTCAATCTCGAGAATTTCGTTCCTCGCCTCCCATCTCAGGTAGCTTTTCTAATCCAAGTTACCTTTATGGAAAAGAATATTCATCGGATTGTCGTTGATGAAGGCGCTCGACCTGCATCATGTCTGTCGCATGCTGGAAAGCCATCGATTCTCCCCCATTAAGTCAGTCACTGAATACCTTAGAAGCTTTTGATGGTAGAGGTTCTCGGTCATATGGTATTCTCAAGGAATTTCCCATCATGTTGGAGGGGAAAATGGTCACCATGGAATTTGAAGTGGTAGACACCAACTTGAACTATAATCTCCTTCTTGGATGAAGTTGGACAAACACTATGGTTTGTGTGGTCTCCACCCTCTTTTTCATCCTCCATTTCCCTCATCAAGGGAAGATTCTGACTGTCGATCAGTTGGATTTCTTCCCCTCATAATTCTTTAGCATGTAACATTATGTATGTTGGGAAGACCACTACTTCGTATGAGAACATTGGGTCGGGTTGGTTCAAAGGCTCATCCCTTATGGGAGTTTTTCCGCTTCCACCTCCAAATGTCACCTCCCTCAATATGATTTCAGATGGTCAGGATCCATGTATTGGTCGCAATCCCGAACAACTCTATATTTTTGGTAACGTTATGCCTCTTAGCCCAACAGAGAAAATGTATCAAATTGTTCTCGTGGATTTTGAGGTTGCATCTAAAACCAACACCCATTTGGTTTCCTCTCTAGACACTTATCACAGTCTCCCTGGTTCAGTTCTTGGGACTCTGATGATCCCTTGAATGAGACTTTCCCCATCGATGAAAGTATCATGGAGGAAATGTCTCTCGAAGAAAATCCATGGGATGATGGACATCATCATTCCTCGTTTCTCCTAATCCCAGGTGACATCTCCGCCTGTCTGGAATCCCATGCTTCGCTAGTACCAACTGACCCACTTCAGAATCTAGCTTTGATTCATGAAGTGTTTTCCAAAGGGAACATGGGAAATATCAGTCTGACCATTCCAATCGACTTCTTTGTCAAACCAGGGATTGTCGAGAATGTGCATTTCAGTGCATATTGTTCTCCCAATGAGATCAAGATCTATACTGAAAATTTTCAGGAGTTCCACGATGTCTTCGCATGGTCATACAAAGAAATTCCCAGAATTGATCTGATTATCGTTGTGCATGAAATTCCAACATATCCAGATTCAAAGCCCGTTCATCAACGACTCCGTCCTGTGCACCCAAGAAAGGCTGCCGCCATAAAGGGTGAAGTTGAAAAACTTCTTAAAGCTGGTTTTATTTACCCCATACCATTGACATATTGGGTCTTGAATATTGTTCCTGTCAATAAGAAGCAAGGGACCATCCGGGTTAGTGTTGATTACCGTGATATCAATCGAGCTTGTCCTAAAGACAATTACCCCACTCCTTTTATCGATAATATTATTGATGAATGTGTCGGGAGTGATAGTTTTCCTTTATGGACGATTTATTTGGATATAACCAGATTAACATTGTTGTAGCTGATTAGCGCAAAATCTCACTTATCTATCCATGGGGACTTTTGCCTATAAAAAAATCCATTTTGGCCTGAAGAATTCCAGAGCCACCTTCCAGCGAGCTATGTCTTATGATTTTCATGACATCAAGCACATAGTTCAGCCATATCTTGATGACCTTCCTACTCATTCTGTGAAACATCAAGATCACCGTGATCACCTTAGAGTTATCTTCCTTCATTTTCGACACTGTAATATGAGGTTTAATCCTCATAAGTGTGTCTTATGTGTTGAATGCAGTTAGCTCCTAGTTTTCATGGTGTCCAAAGAATGCATCCGCATCAATCCTCTGTAATTCGAGGTAATAATCAATTTTCCTCCCTATTTTTTTCATCAATTGCAGAGTTTTCAGGTGAAAGCCAATTTCCTATGCCGCTTCGTACTGAATTATGTTGAGCTTGCCAAAGGCTTTACACGCTTATTGAAAAATGGAATCTCGTTCTTATGGGATGAAATTTCTCAGAGATCTTTCGATGCATTAAAACGAGCCCTCATTACGGCTTCGCTACTGCATCCCCCCAATTATCACTGCAATTACTACTTGTATTTGGTTGTCGCCAACAACACTATTGGAATGGTGCTGGTTCAGGACGATAACAATGGTCAAGAACATGTAGTGTACTACTTGAGCTGCAATCTCTTTGATACTGAGACCCGTTACGCTCATATAGAGAAACTCACATTGGTTGTTTTCCATGTTGTTCAAAATTTCCATCACTACATTCTCCTATGAAAAACCTTGGTGATTTCTGATTGCAACCCCATGACTTACATTCTCACACGTCTCTTTCTTGGGGGCAAGTACTCTAAATGGATCATTATACTTGAAGAGTTTGACTTAGAATTCACCGATGTTAAGTCTAAGAAATCCATAGTATTTGTTGAGTTGATCTGTGATCTTCCCACCATGGATAATCCCACTCCTCTCGATGAGTCCATTCCCAATGAGGCTCTCTTTCTCATTAGTATTCTTGATCCATGGTATGGAGACATTATCGTATATCTCCAGACCCAAAATTTTCTGCTAGAGCTATCACACTCTGAGAAAAGACACACTAGAGCTATCACACTGTATCATTGGAGACACACTCTATCACACTGGTATCGACTATGTCCTCCATCGTTGTTTGAATCTCAAGGAAGCTGAGAAAGCTCTCAATGAATGCAAATCCAGGGCTTGTGTTAGTCATATGTTTGGTTACGCTGCCACTCAAAAGATACTTTGCGCAGGGTATTTTTGGCCATCTATTTTTAAAGAATGCGTTATCGCGGTGAAAATGCCATGATTTCCAGATATACTATCGGAAAGAGCATGCCCTACCGTCACCCTTGCACCCAGTTGTGACCGTCGAACCTTTTGCGAAATGGGGCATAGATTTTATGACCTATAACCCTCGCTCGGTCGGGGGCCATGGCTATATCATCGTTGTCGTTGACTATTTCACCAAATGGGCCGAGGCAATGCCTACATACGATAATGAAGGTTTAACTGCAGCACAATTATTTTTTAATAATGTCATAGCTTGGTTTGGTGCCCCGAAAGCAATTGTCACTGATAATGGCACTCATTTTTGTAATCATATGATGATAGAGCTCTCTTCTCAGTTGGGGGTTATCATGGCGAGTTGATTAATTTACAATGTATTTGTTTGGGTCAAACAACTAACAATATTTCTGAGTATAGTGCAGTGATCAAACTATTATCAGATGCCATTGAACTTGGGATTAGAGATTTGGTTGTTAAGTTAGACTCACAACTCGTTGTGTTACAATTGAATGGGCATTATTTTATGCACAATCCACAAATTTTGTGTATGTATTTGCATGTTAGATTATTGGAAAGACATTTTGATTTCATCACATATCAACATATTCCATGACGTTTAAATACATTAACAGATACATTAGCAAACCATGTATTAGATAGACATTTGGGCAATATGTAAATCTAGACATCATCATGATACACAACTAGTTGTAGAAACATGCATATATATATATATATATATATATATATATATATCGGTCTGTCAAGTGTGTTACATCCAAAATATCAAAAAATATGTGTTACAGTTAAAAAAATGGCTCTTTGAGTCTACATCTATAAAAAATGTAAAAACAGGGTTGTTATCCGCCCACATGGTGCTCATGGTAGCATGTGACTACTCGAATTACTCGCTAGAGTAATCGACACAGTTTTCCCAGAACTCCGATTGTATGTATCTAAAGGCGTAGAAGAATCTCATCAAATGTAGCATACTCTAGAATGCCTCTCGTGAGGCCAACTAGGTTCTTATCTAGCTCAGCTAGTGTGTCTGCTCCCTCCTCATAAGGAGCATCATCTGCTGGACGGGCTACCCTCCATGAAATTGGTGACATACTGGAGGTCTTTGAGGACCCATATCTGTAAACATGCCATAAGCTTACGTTTTAGAATACATAACAAAAAACATCCAAAAAAAAAAAAATTAAAAAAAAAAAAATTTACCTACATCGGTCCACTGTGTGCCTGGTGGAATCGGAAGATCCAAATCTCCTCTAAAGTCGATGCCAACATATGCGTAGTCCTCAAATATGATAAGTTGATTCCACAACCAACTAAAAAAGGTTATGGGGAAATGCATTTGTTGGCCTCCACCCTGTCGGGGCATAATGTCACACCATCTCATCAACCTCGGATCCCTCGGGGCTGGATCATGGATATCTAGTCACTGGTACTAGAATAGGGGTACTCTCTCTAGAAAGGAGGTCACCAGGATTGACTTGTACCTAAATTGTTTCAGTCTCTCTGTCTTGCACTTGGTTAGTTGGCTCTTCATGTTAACCAACAACCCCTCATACCAGTTGAGAATCGTTGGGGCCAAGCAGTCCACCGCGTGTTGGAACTGAGATTTAGTTGCCTCATGCAATGCTTGGCCTCCTGCCACTCTCATGATGGAATGCAATATCTTGCGCAGGGGAAGCACTATGATGGCAGAAATTTCTACCTTCTTGCTCTTTGTTTTCCGTGCCCCGAGATAGTATGTCTGGATGAGTATGTTGGTACTCTCACCCCTTGCGCGAGATCCGGAGAGTTGGATCCTCTCCCCTCTCCTAGACAGTCCAGTGTTGAAATAGATGTCCATCACATCTAACTCTAGCTCTTGGTCCCCGATGACAAACAATTGTCGGTCAATGTCCCATATACTGATCAAGTATTGGATTAGCTCCAGTTGAGCTCTTAGACATGATGTTTGGAAGAATTTCAACAACCCGCAATTGCGCAAATAATTGACACAATTTTGGTCCCACAAAGCTTGGTGGTATTCCACCCTATGGCCTCGTTCTTTCCATTCGACCAACATCTTTGACGAAAGCACCTGAAAAAACATGTCCAATTGGCTTTTTAGGATTTTTCATTGGAGTATTTTTAAAAATTAACGGTGGAGTTGGGTGGATTTCATGTTTTAAAATCCTTCTCGCGGCCAACGTGTCTGTCCGAAATAATTCAGCACTGGTAGCGCACTTCCCTAACGGGCTAAACGTGACCAGCGCAACCCTGATAGCTCGAAATTGCGTTGGTCGCAGGAGATTTTAAAGTTTTAAATTCTTCCCTCTAAAGTCCCTATTTCTGAAATTAAATGGAAAATGAATGGAATCAAATTAAAAAGGAAGTTTAGAGCTCTTACCTACCACTGATGGATCAACGAATGGTTTCCTAGATCGGTCGCACCGCTGATTTCAAATTCGGAGGGAAAATGGAAAAAATTCTCTCCTCAAAATAGAAAGGTGAAAATGATTTTTTTTGGTTTATTTATATATTTTTGAAAAAAAATTGCCAATATTTTATTATTTTTCCTCGATATCAGTGATGTTTATTGTTTATGTGTATTACAAGACTTCCACACTACTAGTAATCATTTCCGATGCAAACAAGTTAAATTTTATCTCTTTTTCAGGCTCTTTAAATGTTTATGAAAAAGGAACCCCCTTGAGTCAACTTTCAGTTCTTTTCTGACTCTCGAAAAATGAAAAGATTGTCGAGTATTTGTCATTTCAAACTAATTAAAGTGAATGGATTGACATGATCTCAGTATACGTTTACCCCTTTTTCGGATGAGATTTACTATTTACGAAAAAAGAATACCTTGATCGAACATGGTCAAGAGGTTCTCTCGGGTATTGTTTTTTACCTTTTCAGATTCGAGTGACGACTTACGAAAAGGGACATGATGGAGTTTATTTTTGATTCTTTTCAAACTCCTTAAACATGAAAATTTACTGACTTTACCTTTCGTTGGACTCGTTAAATATTAAACAACGAAATACTTGTCGACATGACGAGACCAAGTTCCTCCTTCCTAGGGCTCGTTAAACTTACTAGGATAGATTCATTCGAAGAATGAACTTACATACTCAGCATATGCTATCCTCTTCACACTGGCTATAAAAAATAAAGAGGTTATTGTTAGAAATAACGGGGGAAAATTGAAAGTGAACATACTTTGTGTATTTTGGGCAGATTTTCGCTCTTCAACATGACACTCGTCTGCAATTCGTGTCAGGTTGCGGACACCCTACATTTGTCACTTTGCCTCCATGGGTTCGAGAAATCCATTTTCCTCTCAATTTATTACCAATTTTGTCAACATGACCTCTGATCCTATTTGAGTAAAATGTTGCAACCTTCTGGAGTCGTGTCGCCAATATGTTCAAGAGAAGTAATTTTTTTCAAACATCCTCTGCATATCTAACCTCCTCTATTATAATCTCGAATCACTCTTATAATATTAAGTTACCTGTTGTTTCGTGTCTATGATGTGGGAATCATTATGGCCCTCCTTTGAAAAATCACTTCCTGTCGACTTCAACTCATTATTCGGGAAGGTGATTTAGAAACTTCTTTCAGTACCTTGGAGCTTGCATGCCTCAATGGCAAGTTCTTCGTGTTTGATGACAGGTTCACATCATTGGCCTTCGATTGAATGATTATGAAATTGTTTGAATTCAACACATTCATTCACGCTTGTAGATTGTGTTGTTATACCTTTAGGCCCATCGTCATTATCGGTGGTCTGTCTCATACATGTTAACAATCCTCATCATTGATCGGTAATCAGGTGGTTTCTACAATGTTCGACAACAACACATTTATTCACATGGATAGATTCATACATTGGGTTGATTGATATTTTTGGTCTAGGCTGCAAGGATTTATTGAGTATTCATGATTATATACATGGTCTTATCTATATAGATGGTTGCATTCATGCAGTGAATCCATTTATATGATCTATTTTAGACGGATGGCTACGACCATACCACGGGTTCATGTGTCATTTGATGCCTAGTGCAACATTATGTGATTAGGAATATTTATACCAGAGATGTCATATTATGTAAAATGTTTGATTTGGTAAGTTTTCCAAAGGTGGTCTGTGTTCTTTGCATTGGTTCATAAATCATTTCAGCCATCACTCCATGTTTTGACTTCATGCTTTAGGGGGCATCTGTTACACAATAATTTGTCACCATGTTGATTTTCCCACCCCTGACCCTGAAATGCCCCATGAAAGATCTTGTGAAATGTTTCCACCATCAAGAAATATTTTAACATATCCCCTTGAAGATCCAAATAAGACTTCCTTGAAATATTACTGAAGAGACTTGGTCAAATTCCTAGTTTCCTGGGTTAGCACTCTTCCTGGTGCCATGACCGTGTTGATGTCCTTTTCACAGTTCTAGCTTAGTGCTGTCAACACCATAATTTCTTGGAAAATCATGTTGATCCCCTTTCTGGCAGTGCTTCCTCAAATGGAGGAGAAGCTTCGACCTTTAGAAGCTCAAGGGTAGCAAGTTGGTTGTTGAACAGTGATGATAAGGTTGAGCTCTCTCATTTTAGAGCCTTGATATCATCCATGGGGGATCATCCCTTAGAAAGTGGGCCTTCCTGCTCCTTTCATGGGCTCCCAACCTCTTCTCCCTTCCTACAAATTCACATCCCTCATTCCCACAAGTTTAGAGCTTGGTTGATCATTTTCAGACTCGTCTGAACTTTCATCCCTTTGCATGATAGCATCATGATAAATACTAAGTGATTGGGAGAAGGAATTATTTTTAAGCTTCGGTGAATGAGTCATATTTTCACCTAAGGACGATTCTAACATCAAGGTGTGGTTGTAAGCTGTCCTTTTGTAATTTATCAATAATAACATCTGATGCTTGCTTTCTATATTTGTCTACATGTTTATGCAAATATTCAGGTACTCCTTGATCTTCTAGATAGATAGTGTTTACGTTTATTATGTATGTATCATGTTTGTTGTTGTCTCTTGATCATACACATGTATTCACGTGCCATTAGTAGCAGGAAGTGGACCTACAAGGATCGTGGATCGAGGTCACCATCAACGGATCCAAACGTAGCATTTGGAAAAAGGTATTTATGTCTCTTTCCTCATTACATTGCTGTTGGGCCGCTAATATGTTATTATTATTATCACTTTTTAACACCTATTTCATCCATTTCTACTCTTCTTTATCATGTCATTTATCATAATTTATCATATAATTCCATTTTATAATTATTTATGCTCTTATGGATAAATATGATTTCTTCTCCTTTATTTTTAATAAATTGATGATTATGCATGATTTTACCAATTATGTTTTATTAATAAATTTGTTGTAACATCACTCACCATTTTGGCCTCCAAGATATTTTCTAGATTGCAGAGTTGATCTCCAGCGCATCATTAAATATTGCAACTCATAAATTCACTGGAATAAGAAGTGACAGTTTTGCATTGGACGTATTGTGCAAATGGAGAAGAATCTGGAAAATCCGAAACATGGGTTTTGCCCAAATTCGGCTTGTATTGAGAGAAACAGAAGGTTCTCTGAGGATGATTTTCCCAGATTCGTTGTTGTGGCCGTTTTCCAAATTCTTCCAGTTGCAATACCAAATTTGACCTATCCCTGTTAAACGATTGATGGAAGGATATTTCAGATATGATCTTGCTAATCAATTTGTTGTGAGCAATCCAATTTTGTAATAAGAATCATTTTTAATCATATCGGTTGTAACTTCTCTTTTCTCTATGTGTATTTAAATCAGAACAGAGATCAGAGAAGGGGGGGTTATTATGGAGATTCATGATGGATGATTAGAGAGATAATTAGATTAGAGATAGATAGGATAGGATAGGAGGAATGGGAGAATTACTATCGAAATTGTAACTTTGATCATCGACTCTCGCTGTTGAAGCAGAGCACGAACTTGCTGTAACGGTTATGCAATAGTGAATATATAAAAACAGTTGCAGTTCCTTCGCATCTCTTGAAGTAATCCAGCGGTATTCACTGGCGGCTAAGGGCCTCGCTCCTGGTGGATCTACTTGCCGTTCCTGTACCATACAGTGTGGTTTGCCTTATTTCTGATTTCTGTAAGTGTAGTTTGTTTAATGATTACTTTCTGCAATTGAATTGCGTTGTTGTTCTTTTCCCTCATAACAAGATCATTGATTTCTGCAAGTATATTGTTATGTTTCTCATTCTAATTATAGAGCTTCGCTGTTCATTTCAGTAACTTAGTTTTGTTGTTCATTGCAGTCACATAAGCGTTGCTACCTATTTCTATTATATAGCGTTGCTGCTCATTTACTTTCTGCAATCATTTAGTTTTGCCTTTTAGCATTCTTACAGTTAGCATAATTATCTCATTTCCATCAGTTACAATAGCATTATTGATTTAATTCATTTCCATTTCCAATTGGTTATTTAGTGTTGTGTGTGCAAGAACATTGGTTATTGCTGTCAAAGCTCTCAGATTGAGGATATTATTTATGCTTGATTAGTTTACATCAGTTAAAAGAGGAATGAGTTATTGCTACTGTATCATCGACTGATAATTGCTGTTACTTTGTTGAATGAATGATTTAGTTTTAGAGCATTTAGTTTCCTTTAGTTGCAAGTGGGATTTATTAAAAGCATATGTTTATTCTTGTATTTGAAAGATCTATACTACATTTTAAGAAACATAACTCTTTGGGATTATAGCGTGCACATATTGTGTACACTCTTGAAATAAAAGGACTTGCCCAGGTTGATAATTAATGTGGGATAAATAGGAGTTTTAAAAGGCACCTTTTAGCACCCAACATTTTGGTGCCGTTGCCAGGGAGAGTGTTGCCATTTCACAGAGAGTGATGTATGTTTGATGTTTGTCTGTTGTGAAATAATTGGGTATTAAAAACGGAAGGTAATAACCTGCGTAATGAGCAAGTAAAATGCTTGCTCCTCTGCTCGCTTTTTATTAGAATTTCATAGGAATTGAAGTAGGAATTTTATAGGTAGAATTTTTGAAAAACAAATCTTGTAATTCCACTCGAGTGGTGATGTAAGCACCACCCATTTCACTAACAAATTTACAGGAGCATTTGAAGGAGAATCCTCAGAGAAACACATGAAGAACATCTTCTATTATGGTAATAAATGGCTCACATTGCAACTTTCGAATTCCCTATCAAATATCTAGGAGGAGTGACACAAATGCACATAATTCCCCCATCGTCTCTACCAAATTTTCATGGTTTGACAAATGAATATCCAGATACATTCTTATTTGAGTTTGAAATACTTTGTAGAGGATATGATTATTATACTAATGATCAAAGGTTGAAAGTTTTTCCTCTTACTCTAAAAGGAGCAGCTCTCCGATGGTTCATGAGTCTAGGCGGGAACTGCATTCAAACATGGGAGGACATGAAGAAAATCTTCTTGAAGAAGTACCTAGACTACTACGAATCCAATGAAGATATTTTCGGTATGATATAAGGGGAAGATGAAAGCTTGGAGGACTATGTAGAGCGATTTCACTATAACCTTCAAAAATCAAAGAATAAGCATTTGGAAAAAGAAATCTTAAAAACACTCATTCTTAAAGGAATCAAAGATGAATATTTAGAACTCTTAAATCTGATAGGAAAAGGAGATATTTTTCAGTTATCATATGATGATGTTTGTGAATTGTGCATAAGGTATTCAAGAGGAATTTCCAAGGCTGGTAGGAATTCTAGAGAAGTTTCTTCTTTCTTTTCCAAATTTACTACAAGAAAAAGAGACATAAGCGCTGAAATCAATTTTTTATTTGAAAATTTTAAATATGATTTTATTAGCTCTCTAAATTCACAATTGAATGTTTTTCAGGTTCAGAAAAATCAAGAATTTGATGAAGTGTTTTGCCCTCATTATCGAAAGGAGCATCCCATAGATAGTTGTTCTTCCTTATCTAGGATGGAAGTAGCATATCAAAGAGATGGGGAAGCTGCAACAAGGTCAAAACCATGGAAATCGTGGCCTACAGGTATGGTTCAAAACACTTCCTCTCCATTTTCTTACTTTCATAATCCATTATGGAGTACTCATATGTTAGGGCAGCCATGTCAATCTCAATATAACCACCACCAATCTTGTCTACAAGTTTGTCATGGTTCATCTTATGATTGCATGACTACTCTCCCTCATCTTGTAGCACAAACACATCTTCCAGCTCTTCCAAAACATCTTTCTTGCCTATCAAAATCATCCATTCAACCCAATCAACTACATCATCAAAATGCTCCATTTCCTGCTCAACTCATTCCACACCCTCACCATAATAAACCAGTACAACATGCGTACAGTGTTGAACTGAAAAATTTACTGACCCTTCCCACCCATTCTATCTCACATGCACCATTGGAGAAAACTTATACTGAGATTCAAAATGCATCAAATCCAAAAATTGTAGAGGTTATGAAAGAAAATGAGGTTTCTTCTAGCCTGCATCAAAAATCCATTTTAAACACTCAAGAACTTCATGATATGATGGCTATGGGAAATCAAGAAAGTAAGGGATACATTGAAGATTGGTTTCACTCCATTTGTTTGCAGCATCACTCCATGCTTCAACAATTTTTCGCACCATCTTTTCAAGGGAAGTTGGCTTCTCATACCCTACTATATATTAACATGCATTTTTCAAATTTGGGTATGTACATACTAGAGGCCTTATTTTGAAAATGGATCTATTGGAAGTACTCTTATACATAAGCATATTCAATTTTCAAAGAAGAGTAGGTTAGTGGAGAAAATAAATAAATAAGGACATGAATAAATACATTTTTATTATTATGTAAAAATTGTTTTTGTTGCAACACGCTGTGGAAATCGACATCGGTGATAAATATTTTAATTTATTTGTGTATGTAGATGCATTATATTGAAAATAAAAATTCTACAAACACTCATATTCATTTTTATCACCAATATGGAAAAATTGCTTGAATATCATATTTTTTGGCTTGCGGGCTTGATGAAATTTATGAAAACAGAGTTGGGACAGTCATGTTTTGAGAGACCAAAAGTGAATATTTTTAAAACTTGTTTCTATCCTAAGTAGCCCTTGATGTCTAATTTCAAACCCAATTTTAATCACTCAATTTGGATTTGAAATGAAAAACTTATAACCAAAACATTGACAGGGTGTCTAGTAGGCAGCTCAGGAACAGAGTTGGGAAAGTCAGTTTTTGGAGGCCTAAATGACTATATTATTAAAATATTTTTATATGGTATATTCCTCTATGAATATAATTTACAACGAAATTTTAATCACTCTATTTCGATATCTTATGAGGAATTTATGACCAAAATACTGACTGCTTATCATAAATCAGCACTCTTGAAACTTTGTTTTCTTGGCTGTTCACTAGCGTATTTGACCCATCAATTCTTCTTGTATTCAAAAATTGTTTCTATTGGAGATAAATAAATGAATATACTTTCATTTCCAATTTTAATCAGCTCAATCCATCATCAAATGAAAAATTTATGCTTGAAATATCAACTGTTGGTCTGAGTTGGTCGTTCTAAGTAAAATTGACATATCATAGCATTGAATTTTAAAAACCTATTTCTATTGGAGATATACCTTTGAATTAGATCTCATATGGATTTATAATCACTCAATTTGGATGAAAAAAGAAGAAGTTGTGATTAAAACACTGTAGGTTAGCATGATTGGCCACTGCTCTCCCTCACGTGAAAAAAAAAAAAATTGTTATTTTTTCCGTGGATTTGTTATACAGAGTAACTACTTGTTTTTTTTTTCATAATTGTTGGATTAGGGGAGCCCAATCACCTCTCTTTCTCCATGATTTAATGTTTTATTGCAGGTAGACACTCATTTTTTTGCAGGTCCTAGGAGAATAAAGAAGGTCAATTTATGGACGAACGATTCTTGAAAGAAATTTTAATGAAACAAGGGAATTTCATCCAATTCATTACCCAACAGATTCATAACAGAAGCAATGAACAATTGATTTCCATTTGAAGATTCATGTCATGTCACTATTGCCAAAACATTTTTTTGTTTCCTTGCTTTAGGAAATAACATCATAGTTGTTGTAACTTAATAAAGTGTTATTTATTTTCTGATTTCTTTTATGTTTTTGTGTTTCAGGTGTTGCTCCCTTCAAATTGTAGTTTCCACTCCATTGGAAATTGAATAATGAGGACCCCACAATACAAATTCTTGCTGCAGAAGGAAACTCTTCGAAAACACCAGTTCACTAAACAATTTATTCTCTTGAAACATGTACATAAGTTTACCTTTTTTTTTTCTTTCTATTTGATTGGATTTGCTTAGATAATAGATTGTACATTAGTTTTTTTCTATTTTTCCCTTGATGTTCCCTACATGGAACACCAAGTTTCGCGTGTTTATCTTTTTGCTGTTCCTCTTAAGGAACAACAGTTTCACATGTTTGTCTTTTTGCTGTTCCATTTAAGGAACATCTGTTGTTCCTCTTAAGGAACAACAGCTGTTCCATTTAAGGAACAACAGTTTCGCGTGTTTGTCTTTTTGCAGTTCCATTTAAGGAACAACTGTTGTTCCTCTTAAGGAAAAGCGGCCGTTCCATTTAAGGAACAATAGTTTCGCGTGTTGATTTTTTTGCTGTTCCTTTTAAGGAACAACACTTTTATGTGTTTTTTCTTAAAAGGAACATCACTTTTTCACATGCATTTTTTCTTGCTCCTTAAAAGGAACAACAATTTTTTTGGTATATTTTTTTGCTGTTCCTTTTAAGGAACAACACTTTTTTTGGGTGTATGTTTACTGTTCCTTAGAAGGAACAACACTTTTTTGAGTGTTTTTGTTGTTCCTTCAAGGGAACAACACTTTGGGAATATTTTCGAGAACAACCCTTCCTCCCTCTTGTGCGATTATTCCTAATTCATCTCAACCACATTTTATTAATTCCCTTGCATCGCATGAAGTACAATACTTTTATGAGGAAAAAAATTATGGAGTATATTGAAGCAACTGAATATCCTTGACGTTATGATCTTTAACAAGACAACTTCTTGATGATAGGTTTAAAAAAAAAAACAAACAAAAGGGACACAATTATTTATATATTACTTTACTGTATTGAGTTCTGCTGTATATGATACTGATTGATCGTCTTTACCTTGCTGGTTCCACTTCTCCTGGCTACAATTCTCTCTATCTATTATAACTAAGATTACGGGTATATTTTATTTCTATTGACATGTTCAAACTTCTTCCACCATCCCCACTCTTAAGGAGTACTGAGCCTCCCTCTATTTATCATAAAAGGTGTAAAAACAACAAAATCTTGTCTACAGATAGAGGATAGGGGGTTTCATTAAAGAGCCATCCTACCATGTTCATAAGGTTGTAGCGAAGTGACATTATCACTATGGCCACCACACTAGGGTTATGATCCATTAGATAGCCACAATATCCTTGGAACAAGAGGTCTCATTACGAGTCGGCCTGATCACTTTTGCTACTTCCCAGTGAATGGCAGTGTGGTTATCTAGTTACCACGCCAGCACACTGATCTCTTTTGTAGAACAACAATGGAATTATCCAATTATAAATTGAGGATCCTGGCTCATATGGGTTAAAAATCAACCCTGCTGAGGCTACGGACGCCTGCTGGAAGCAGAGGCTCTGCTTATGATATTGAAGTTCTATTTTCAACATCAATAATTATTATAATACCCTCTTCATACTTTTCTTTTTATCAGAGAGATTATTTCCCTAATTTCTCCCTACTATGAACCTTTATGCATGAGTTAATGTTTTTAATCAATCATATCATTTTCAGATGGAATATCATTAGCAAGGTATCTTTTCTTGCATATTGCTGTCCTTTTTACTTACCACATTACCTATCATCAACCCAAGCATCTTATCTCTTATTCATAACTATCTTTATACACTTTGCCCTCATTATAACCATACCTCTTGCTGTCCTATCATTTGATATGTGTACTCTGCTTCATTTACTGTTGTATTGTTAGTTCCCTTGCCTTATCGTTAGCACAACACTTTTTCTATGCTTTATGGTCATGGAATCCCTTTTTCAATTGGAAGGGGGAATGTATGCATTATGGATAGCACGCAATGTAAGTACATAATTCTGCCATAATTTGCTAATTTGCCACAATATCCATACTACATTTCTACAGAAGTTTTTATGATTGAACTTTTGGCGTACATCTTATCTGTTGTTCTTCAAAATTAACACTGTGGATTCAAGAAAATTGCATGAAAAATTGTGATTTGGTTATAGGAGAACAACAAGTATGGGGGGGAAATTATATTCGCAGCATGGCCACACTATTGCAACTAACAGCAAAGGCTCGCGCAACTCGCGAACGCGCACAATTCTTCAGACATGATGTGCTTGCATGGCTTCCACCTTTTGCATCACTTTCAGTATCCGCTAAGCCTACATCAACTTCAACAAATGCCAGTCCTGACATGTCATTCCACATTTTTTTCGGAGGTAACACTTGAGGTAAAAAAACATAATTTTATAATTTATTACGAATTTAGGATAATTTCATGAAAATCCATCGATCATTATTTATCATCATTCATTCCACATCTTTACCACTTCCCATTTTTCAGAGACATATCATCTTTTAGTTTGGGGGAGTGTTGATTTCCTTCATTTCTTTCTTATGACCATGTCAGTAATATTCTTTATCATCCATTGATATTTTTATTCATTCTCAACACCTCCCTTATTTCATGTTGTTTTACACCAAGCATAAATTTCAACAGATTGTAGCAACCACCTCTCTTTCTTTTCTAGCATTGCATGAGGACATGCTAATTCTTCAGTTTGGGGGAGGAATTGCTACACATGATGGATGTTTTCTACTTTCTTTCTCGTTTATGGCATACAATTTCATTTTTATACAGTGCAGAAATTGATTTGCATATATCTTTAAAACTATGAACTGAATTCTTGTGATTTCTGGATAACAAAGAGGTATCATTAAAATACACAAACCCAAATAATTTCACGCTAAATTAGTTCATAAAATTTCAAAAATTATGCACTATCACCAACAGCCATTTTGTTTATATCTCATGATCCGTGCATCAAAACAATCTAATTTTTGAGAAAATGGTTAATGAAGTTTGCTGTTACTTATATCACATTTTTCTGCAACTTCATATACATATAGTTGAACGTCAAATGTAAAAATTGTTACGCCTTCATCAAGATTGATAAAATTGAATATTCATTATTTGAGGAAGAATTCATTTGTTCCATCCATTTCATGAGTTGGGATGACCAATTTTTTTTGCTTGGTTAACACATGGGTTTTGTCTTTGGGTTGCATGAGGACATGCAATATATTCAGTTCTGGGTTGCATAAGGACAAGTAATATATTCAGTTTGGGGGTATGTGGGGCCACTAATATGTTATTATTATTATAACTTTTTAACACCTATTTCATCCATTTCTACTCTTCTTTATCATGTCATTTATCATAATTTATCAAATAATTCCATTTTATAATTATTTATGCTCTTATGGATAAATATTATTTCTTCTTCTTTAATTTTAATAAATTGATTATTATGCATGATTTTACCAATTATGGTTTATTAATAAATTTGTTGTAATACCACTCACCATTTTAGCCTCCAAGATATTTTCCAGTTTGCAGAGTTGATCTTCAGCTCATCATTAAATATGCCAACTCAGAAATTCACTGGAATAAAAAGTGACAGTTTTTCATTGGACGTATTGTGCAAATGGAGAAGAATCTAGAAAATCCGAAACATGGGTTTTGTCCAGAACGGACCGAATTAACTTTAGCAAAGAAAAGTTTGCCCGAATTCGGCCTGTATTGAGAAAAACAGAAGGTTCTCTAAGGATGATTTTCCCAAATTCGCTGTTGTGGCCGTTTTCCAAATTCTTCCAGTTGCAATACCAAATTCAACCTGTTCCTGTTAAACGATTGATGGAAGGATATTTCAGATATGATCTTGCTGATAAATTGGTTGTGAGCAATCCAATTTTGTAATAGGAATCATTTTTAATCATATTGGTTGTAACTTCTCTTTTCTCTATGTGTATTTAATTCAGAACAGAGATCAGAGAAGGGGGGGTTATTATGGGGATTCATGATGGATGATTAGAGAGAGAATTAGATGGATTATTAGATTAGAGATAGATAGGATAGGATAAAAGGAATGAGAGAATTACTATTGAAATTGTAACTTTGTTCATCGACTTTTGCTGTTGAAGCAGAGCATGAACTTGCTGTAACGATTATGCAATAATGAATATATAAAAACAGTTGCAGTTCCTTCACATCTCCTGAAGTAATCCGGCGGTATTCACCGGCGGCTAAGGGCCCAACTCTTGGTGGATCTACTTTCCGTTCCTGTACCATACAATATGGTTTGCCTTATTTCTGATTTCTGCAAGTGTGGTTTGTTTAATGATTACTTTATGCAATTGAATTGCTTTTCTTTTCTTTTCCCTCATAACAAGATCATTGCTTTCTGCAAGTATATTTTTGTGTTGCTCATTCTAATTACAGAGCTTTTCTTTTCATTTCAGTAACTTAGTTTTGCTGTTCATTGCAGTCACATAAGCGTTGCTGTCTATTTCTATTATATAGCGTTGCTGCTCATTTAATTTCTGCAATCATTTAGTTTTGCCTTTTAGCATTCTTACAGTTAGCATAATTATCTCATTTCCATCAGTTACAGTAGCATTATTGATTTAATTCATTTCCATTTCCAATTGGTTATTTAGTGTGTTGTGTGTGAGATCAACAACTGTAAAGAACATTGACTATTGCTGTCAAAGCTCTCAGATTGAGGATCTTATTTATGCTTGATTAGTTTACATCAGTTAAAAGAGGAATGAGTTATTTCTACTGTATCCTCGACTAATAATTGATGTTACTTTGTTGAATGAATGATTTAGTTTTAGAGCATTGAGTTTCCTTTAGTTGCAAGTGGGATTTATTAAAAGCATCCTTTTATTCTTGTATTTGAAAGATCTATACTACATTTTAAGAAACATTACTCTCTGGGATTATAGCGTGCACATATTGTGTACACTCTTGAAATAAGAGGACTTTCCCGGGTTGATAATTAATGTCGGATAAATAGGAGTTTTAAAAGGCACCTTTTAGCACCCAACATTTTGGCGCCGTTGCCGGGGAGAGTGTTGCCATTTCACAGAGAGTGATGTATGTTTGATGTTTTTCTGCTGTGAAAGAATTGGGTATTAAAAACGGAAGGTAAGAACCTACGTAACGAGCAAGTAAAATGCTTGCTCCTCAGCTTGCTTTTCAACAGAATTTCATAGGAATTGAAGTAGGAATTTTAGAGGTAGAATTTTTGAAAAAAAAATCTTGTAATTCCACTTGAGTGGTGATGTAAGCACCACCCATTTCACTAACCAATTGACAGGAACATTTGAAGGAGAATCCTCAAAGAAAAACATCAATACAATCTTCTATTATGGTAAGAAATGGCTCACATTTCAACTTTTGAATTCCCTATCAAAGATCTAGGAGGAGTGACACAAATGCACATAATTCCCCCATTGTCTCTACCAAATTTTCATGGTTTGACAAATGAAGATCCAAATACATTCTTATTTGAGTTTGAAATACTTTATAGAGGATATGATTATTGTAATAATGATCAAAGGTTGAAAGTGTTTCCTCTTACTCTAAAAGGAGCAACTCTCTGATGGTTCATGAGCCTAGGTGGGAACTGCATTCAAACAAGAGAGAACATGAAGAACATCTTCTTGAAGAAGTACCAAGACTACTGCAAATCCAATGAAGATATTTTCAATATGATACAAAGGGAAGATGAAAGCTTGGAGGACTATGTAGAACGATTTCAATATAACCTTAAAAAATCAAAGCATAAGTATTTGGAAAAAGAAATCTTGAAAACACTCATTCTTAAAGGAATCAAAGATGAATATTTAGAACTCTTAAATCTGACAGGAAAATGTGACATTTTTCAGTTATCATATGATGATGTTTGTGAATTGTGCATAAGGTATTCAAGAGGAATTTCCAAGGCCGGTAAGAATTCTAGAGAAGTTTCTTCTTTCTTTTCCAAATTTACTACAGGAACAAGAGACATAAGAGTTGAAATCAATGTTTTATTTGAAAATTTTAAATATGATTTTATTAGCTCTCTAAATTCACAATTGAATGTTTTGCAGGTTCAGAAAAATCAAGAATTTGATGAAGTGTTTTTCCCTCATTACCGAAAGGAGCATCCCATAGATAGTTGTTCTTCCTTATCTAGGATGGAAGTAGCATATCAAAGAGATGGGGATGCTGCAACAAGGTCAAAACCATGGAAATCGTGGCCTACAAGTATGGTTAAAAACACTTCCTCTCCATTCTCTTACTTGCATAATCCATTATGGAATACTCATATGTTAGGGTAGCCATGCCAATCTCAATATAACCACCACCAATCTTGTCTACATGTTTGGCATGGTTCATCTTATGATTGCATGACTACTCTCCCTCATCTTGTAGCACAAACACATCTTCCAGCTCTTCCACAACATCTTTCTTGCCTATCAAAATCATCCATTCAACCCAATCAACTACATCATCAAAATGCTCCATTTCCTGCTCAACTCATTCCACACCCTCACCATAATAAACCAGTACAACATGCTTATAGTGTTGAACTACAATATTTAACCACCCTTCCCACCCATTCTATCTCACATGCACCATTGGAGAAAACTTTTACTGAGATTCAGAATGCATCAAATCCAAAAATTGTAGAGGTTATGAAAGAAAATGAGGTTTCTTCTAGCCTGCATCAACAAGCCATTTTAAACACTCAAGAACTTCATGATATGACGGCTATGGGAAATCAAGAAAGTAAGGGTTACATTGAAGATTGGTTTCACTCCATTTTTTTGTAGCATCACTCCATACTTCAACAATTTTTGGCACCATCTTTTCAAGGGAAGTTGGCTTCTCATACCCTACTATTTATTAACATGCATTTTTCAAATTTGGGTATGTACATACTAGAGGCCTTATTTCAAAAATGGATCTATTGGAAGTACTGTTATACGTAAGCATATTCAATTTTCAAAGAAGAGTAGGTTAGTGGAGAAAATAAATAAATAAGGACATAAATAAATACATTTTTATTATTATGTAAAAATTGTTTTTGTTGCAACACGCTGTGGAAATCAACATCGGTGATAAAGATTTTAATTTATTTGTATATGTAGATGCATTATATTGAAATTAAAAATTCTACAAACACTGATATTCATTTTTATCACCAATATGGAAAAATTGCTTGAATATCATATTTTTTGGCTTGCAGGCTTGAGGAAATTTCTGAAAATAGAGTTGGGACAGTCATGTTTTGAGGGACCAAAAGTGAATATTTTTAAAACTTGTTTCTATCTTAAGTAGCCCTTGATGTCTACTTTCCAACCCAATTTGAATCACTCCATTTATATTTGAAACGAAAAATTTATAACCAAAACATTGACAGAGTTTCTAGTAGGCAGCTCAAGAACAGAGTTGGGACAGTCAGTTTTTTGAGGCCTAAATGACTATATTATTAAAACATGTTTCTATGGTATATTATTCTATTAATATAGTTTACAACGCAATTTTAATCACTCGATTTTGATATCGTATGAGGAATTTATGACCAAAATACTGACTGCTTATCATAAATCAGCACTCTTGAAACTGTGTTTTCTCGGCTGTTCACTAGAGTATTTGACCCATAAATTCTTCTAGTCTTCAAAACATGTTTCTATTGGAGATAAATAAATGAATCTAATTTCATTTCCAATTTGAATCAACTTAATCCGTCATCAAATGAAAAATTTATGCTTGAAATATCAAGTGTTGGTATGAGCTAGAAAATCGAAAATGACTCTATTATGCAGGTTGTTCTAAGTAAAATTGACAATCATAGAATTGAATTTTTAAAACATGTTTCTATTGGAGATATACCTTTGAATTAGCTCTCATCTAGCTTTATAATCACTCAATTTGGACCAAAAACAAAGAAGTTGTGACTAAAACACTGCAAGTTAGCATGATTAGCCACTGCTCTCCCGCACGTGAAAAAAAAAATTTGTTATTTTCTCCATGGATTTGCTATACAGAGTAACTACTTGTTGTTTTTCGTCAACGCACCACAGGATAAAGTACAGTTCATTTTTTGCGGTGCGCCGAAAATTTCCAGGCGCACCGCAGACGGTGCACGATAAAAATAGATGCACCAGTACTGGTGCATGACTTTTTTTTTGGTGCACTGACTGTTTTTTTTCCAAAAAAATTATATATATATGTAAATACATGTCTCATTTAATAAAATAAAATTATTTAATATGTGAATAATTCAGCGATGTCAAAGGAGAGAAGAGAGGGAAAAAAAAGAACATATGGCAGACCAGTATAACGTGGTTTGCCTGTGGGAGGCACGAGAGAGGGAGAGACTTATGTAACCTCACCCTATTACGACATCCACCCAGGTGCTCCTAAGAGAGGTAGGCATCCTCAAGTTCTATGAGGAGGCTACATCCCTGAAGGGCCATAATGGGTTATTGCGACAACTTATCTTCAGGTGGAATTCCCACTGATAGTCTTTCCGGGATGATCCTAACCAGTGGTACGCGCCCATCGAGTAGGACATGTATTTTGTTACTGGCCTATCTAGGAGAGGGCAAGATTTTCCCTTGTTCCTAGAGGTACCCATCGGATATGCAGTAAGGAATCATTTGGTGCACTCGAAGAGATACATTAGCACTGATATACTGTCTCCTGCATATTTCAAGGTTTTTGGTTGTCAGTTACATATTGGTCTGTTTGGTGGAGAGGAGGTGAGGTGCCTCTCACTACTGTTGTCGATCATTGCACACCATACTAGTGACAGGCAACACATTAGTTTCTCACTTTTATTTTATTTTGATTCTTTATTACAAGCGCCACGACTTGTGAGGTGGTCTACAATTTTTTTTGTGGCAGTTCTGTACAACTTTAGATAGATGTCGTGCTCAGGCACAAGGGAGGGTGAACTTCCCTTTTGCTTCAGAGCTATTTTGTTTATTTTTTGAGAGGTTTCTAGAGATGAGGCCTACTTTTTTTTTGCAACCTCGTAGGCCGATGCTGCATGTACGGATGCCGATGTGGGGCCAAATGATGCCCAAGAGGGGTGAGTGTGACTTTTCTGCAAGAATATCTCATGATGCACTGGAGTTTCCATCCAGTGTTGATGATCACGCCTTCGTTATGGTCCCATATCCGTATGCTGGTTTAGATTGGCGAGGGTTTGCCAAAATCCTCTTCATAATTGATGAGTCACCGAATGATAGAGGTAATATTAGTGTTTTCTTTAAATTTATTCTAACATGTTCTTTAACTTGTTTTTATTAAATTGTTTAATGAAATTGTCTAATTATTGTTGTGTACTTATATATATTTTGTTGATATTGGGTCATTTGTTGGTGATGAGATGCCACCGCCACAAAATGATCTAGATGTAGATCCTGATGATGATCAGGAGATGGAAGATGCAGAGGATGAGGCCGGTGACAAACCTGGTCCTCATGATCATGTGCATGTACCGTCAGGTGTGAGGCATAGGCCTGACACTAGATTTAGGATGGAGTTGTGCGACCAACTCTATCGAATCCTAGTGGAGGAGGGAGTCAGGTCGACCACTATCAGAGAGATATAGGCAGATGATAGGCTGACAACGATATGGAGAGGCATGCCACGTGATATGTTGACCCTGATGTGGCATGTCGTTGGAGCTACCAGCTTAGTGGCGCGGTTGAGGAAGGACGTTCGATGTAGGTGTGGTGGAGATGTAGTACATCAACAATCGAGCAATGCATCATCTGACGATCACGATCAAGGGAGTGATCGTCGTTCACCTGGCACCAGAGATGAGCAACCTGCAGTATCCAGCAGTCATGTTCATGAGCAGGCTGGACCATCCACGTCGAATCATCATGAGCAGCCTGTAGCATCCAGAAGTCATGATCATGAGCAGGCTGGACCATCCACATCGAGTCATCATGAGTAGCCTGCAACATCCTGTAGAAATTATATGCACTAAGCATGCATATGTCCTAGATCCACCTGATCTCACACTATTTAACTTTATGCAAGATACTGAATCTATTCCATTTGTTAATATTTTGTGGAAAAATTAATTGCACACACATGTAAAGCATAAATAAAAATAATTGCACATAACACAATTGTTTTTAACCGGGAAATCCTGAAGCTGAAAACCCCAACTATATATTATGTATCATGGAATCATATGAAAATCCTCATACAAATATTATCAAGCTCTCAGTACAGTAAAATTGTCGTACACTAATCAGGAACAATCTTGCAAATCCATGCACCGATCTCTGCCTCCTACTAGACTACCTCCACTGCGTAATCCCTGCAGAAGAATAGCTTTGAATGAATTTGAATTACCCTTGCCTTGACTGCACAATCCTCATTGGCAACTCCAATGTGTGTGTGATGCAATCAAGCATCACTATAGTCACAAAAAATAATCTATCTTGCCCTTTCACCTACCTCTCCACTGGGTCTCCACTGAAAGTACCATGCACTGTAGTTAACTGTTGTATTTTTTAGTTGATTAATGAGTTATTATTTGTGAACTAATTAACTAATTAATTCACTCCACTCTCACTAGTGTATCAATCAGTTAGACTAGATACAACTAGCTCAACTGAGTCTAACTGAGTTAAACTGAATACAACTCCATAACTACTTCTTCCAACTATGTCATTTAGGAATCTACTGCCACTTGAGTTCTAAGCGAGTCCTCGAGTCCTTCATGCATTGGCTCGGTAAGCCACTTGTCGTAATGAAGGTCGCTCAGATCCTTGATGATGTGCCATGCCACATCGTGCATTGAAAATCAAAGTGCGAGAATAAGTTGTTGTTTAGTGTCTGATTATTATTAAGAGCTAATAATAATCAACATGAATCTATTTTTAGATCAGTGATCTATAAATAGACTTCACCCAATATTCTAAAAATAGAATTTCATCTATTTTTCCAACTTGATCAACCATCCACAAATAGAATCCTGCAACTTCTGAAATATGATCACCATGTCTAAAAATAGACTTGCGCCAAAAAGAGCCTGCGAGCCCACTTAGTGAAGGCGACTCTTTTCACTAAGCTCATCATCTTGTTGAATCTCAACACTCCCTCTCAACAAGATAGGGATTATCCTTCACCCCGATCCTGACTCTATGTTATTCGAATTTGCTCCTGGTGAGCACCTTCGTTAGAATATCTACATCCTGATCCTCCGTAGGAATGTACTGAAGCAACATGATCTTCCGCTGCACACAATCTCTGATATGATGATACTAGATATCAATATGTTTAGATCTATCATGAAACACATGATTAACCAAGATTTTAATGCAACTATGATTATCACAATGTATCACTGTGGGATCTAAATGTGACCCGAACAAACCAACCAGGATCTTCCTCATCTAGATAGCCTCACATGCAACTTGACTTGCTGCCATGTATTCCGCTTCCGCTAAAATGAGTGCCATGGATCTTTGTTTCCTGCTGTACCAAGAAACTCCCATAGATACGATACTGAAAATCCCTCCTGATGTGCTCTTTCTGTCTGTTGGGCTTCCTACCCAATCTGCATCCGTGAAGCCATGCAACTTAACCTCATCCATCTGTCTGTACCATAAACCATACTCAAATGTGCCCCTGAGATATCTCAGGACATGCTTTCCTGCCTTCCAAAAGAGCTTGCTAGGCTTAACCATCGCTTATGAAAGTTGGTTCACCGCATAGCATATGTCCGGTCTTGTATTGACTAAATACATGAGCGAACCCACCAACTGTCGATAAACAGTGGCATCCACTACCTCTGTTGATGTAGCATCCTCTTTCTTCCAATTTCCTGGAAGAGGAGTGTCGATAGGGTTGTAGCCTTGCATGTGAAACTTCTCCAGTATCTCCAGGGCATACTTGCCTTGAGACACAAAAAATTCACCTTCCTGCTGCCATATTTCCAATCCAAGGAAATAATGAAGGAGGCCCAAATCCTTCATCTCAAACTCCTTTGCAAGATATGCATAATTATCAACTGCTCATCACCTTCTAGTATTAAATCATCAACATAAAGTACAATGATTAAAAGCTTACCCTCCACCACAATTTGGTATAGGTTTGCATCTGCCTCACTCTTGGTGAAGCCAATTCTAGTGAAATAGCTGTCGATCCGAGTGTACCAAGCACGGGGTGCTTGTTTCAGCCCATACAACGCTCTTTTGAGCAACATGTGACTCGCTACCGAAGATCTCAAATCCTTCAGGCTGCTCAATGTACACCTCTTCCTCAATGATCCCATTAAGGAACGCAGTCTTCACATCCATCTGATGAATGTGCCAACCCATCTGCATTGAGAGAGAAAGGATGATCTGTATGGAAGAATACCGTGCGAGAGGTGCAAAGGTTTCTTCATAGTCAATCCCCTCAATCTGTGAGAATCCCCGGGCAAAAAATATTGCTTTATACTTCTCGACACTCCCATCAGTAGCTTGCTTTACGTTGTAGATCCATCTTGATCCTACAACTGATTTTCCCATAGGCCTTGAAACAATCTCCCAAGCATTGTTTCTGACAATGGAGTCATACTCCTCCACCATGGCATTTACCCATGTGGGCTCCTGCACTGCTTCTTCGAAAGAAGATGGATCTATCACGATACACTTGCTCATAAGAGCCATGTATCCAGTAAATTGGTCAGGTGATTGTCTCTGTCTGCGCTGTGATGTAGGGACTCCTACATTCTGTGCTGCATCAAGCTTCAGCCTCTTAGCTTCTGTTGTACGCTTTTTGCCTTGTCTGATGTTTGGTTCTACATGAGTGGACTCCTCCACTCCATGAATCTCCTCTTGTGGCTAATCCACATCCAGAGGCTCATATTTGGGAATAGGAAGTTCCTCCTCCACATGCAAGTGTAGCTCCCTCTCAAGCGACAACTTCATGGCTTTCACCTCATTGAATTTTATATCCCATCGCACAATAGTCATCTGACTATCTGGAAAATACACACGATAATTATGGGGTGTTTCTGTGTACCCCACAAATATCCAAACTTCTGTAGTTGGCTCCAGCTTCTTCCTGGCATCCTTTGTCACATGAATGTAAACAGGTGAGCCAAAAATATTCAAATGAGAAATATCAGGCTTCTTACCAGTAAAAGCTTCTTCAAGTGTACTCATGCCAAGTACTCTATGAGGACAATGGTTTTGCACATAAATCGCAGTGTTGCATGCTTCCACCCACAAGTGCATCGATAGGCCCTGGTCATGCATCATCGCTCTTGCAACACCCACGATTGTTCTGTTCTTTCTCTCCGTGACCCCATTCTGCTGTGGGTTATGAGGTGCTATGAGTTCTCTCCGAATTCCTTATTTTCTACTGAAGTCTTTGAATTCTCCCTAGATGTATTCACCACCATTATCGCTCCGTAGAGCTTTCACTTTCTTCCCCGACTCCTTCTCCACCAATGCCTTGAATTCACAGAACTTTGAGAACGTTTCACTCTTCTTATGCATGAAGAAGATCCAACATCTATGAGAATAATCATCAACAAATATAACATAATACCTGTGTTTTGCTATTGAAGCAACCAAGAAAGGTCCACACACGTCTGTGTGAATTCTCTCCAGGATCACCGAAGCACGGTTCTCCTTCTGATAAAAGGTGGTCTTCACCAAATTACCCATAGTACATCCCTTGAATTGATCTGACTGCGCAAGAGTACCCTTGGGAAGTCCAGTGGAAATTTGCTGCAAAATCTTCAAAGTTCCATGGTGAAGATGGCCCAATCTCCTGTGCCATAATTCGCCCTCATCCTGGCTCACCACTTCTTCTGCTTTGCCCACCATTGCAGCACAACCATCTACCTCTAGCTTGTAGAGATTCTTAATTCAAACCCACATCTTCTTGGTTTGACCTGTTTTTTTATGTCGAAGGAAGGCTTTTCCCTCACTGAAAACAACATCATAACCTCTGTCTTCCAGCATTGCGACTGAGACCAAGTTCTTCTTCAAACCTGGAACATGCATAACATTCTTCAACAAGAATGGATTACCGGACTCCCTCTCAAAGGTAATGGTCCCAATTTCAGTCACACTGTACCGACCATCGTCGCCCATCTCTATATGCATCTGGAGGTCATTCTCCTCCAAGTCACTAAACAACTCTTTGTCTCCCGTCATATGGAAAGACGCACCACTATCAAGATACCACACCGATCCCATACAACTTGAAACCAAGCATGCGACCAAGGAGAAATCAAGTTCAAATTGTGAGGCTAAGGCCTCTCCAGCTGCAAATCCAACAGCCTTCTTGTTCTTCTTCTTCTATGGACAGTTAGTGGTGAAATGTCCATGTTCGTGACAGTGAAAACACTTCACTTTGGACAAATCCGGCTTCTTGCCTTTAGCATCGGATTTTGAAGGATGTTTCTTCCCCTTCCCTTTCCTTTCTTTGGCAGCCAAAGTGCAATTCTCTTCATCTTCATTCTTCGATGAAGATCCATCCCTGGTACCCCGCCTTATCTCATTCTGCACAAGATCCGACCAAAGTCGCTCCCATCATGACAGTTTCTCTCGTCCATTGACAGAGTCTTTGTAGCTATGCCAAATATTCAGAAGCCCAAGGAGAGCCAAGATCACCAAGTCTTCATCATCAATAGTAACCCCCACACTTCCCAGTTCATCCTTTCAGTGGACAAACTTCGTGAGGTATTTTGGAATACTATCGCCTTTCTCCATTTTTATTTTTCTGAGCTTGTCTTTAAGTGCCAACTTCCTCTGGTCACTTCTGCTTTGGAAATTTTTTGTTAAAGCCTTCTAGATTAAGAATGGAGTGGCTTTCCCATGAAGGCTGGACACAATATGGTCTTTCACACCTTCCAATAGAATCCTCCTCGTCTTTGCTGTCTTCTTTTTCCATGCGTCAAGTAATGCAGCATCGCTAGATCCTAGCTTAGGAACATCGCTATCGATGAACTCCTTCAGTCCATTATCCTCCAGCACTGCCTCCATCCTGTCCTTCCAGGCTATGTAATTCGAGCTCCCATCAAGGGCATACTCCAATCGGAACCCATTGAAATCCATTTCAATGTATACTCAACTTCTGCACCGAGAATCTTCTGTAGCAAATTCTAATTGTCCACTAGCACAAACTCACTTTACAATTGCAATCTTCAATCAACAATGCTCTAATACAATGTAGAAATTATATGCACTAAGCATGCATATGTCCTAGATCCACCTGATTTCACACTATTTAACTTTATGCAATATATTGAATCTATTCCACTTGTTAATCTTTTGCGGAAAAAATTAATTGCACACACATGTAAATCATAAATAAAAATAATCGCACATAAAACAGTTGATTTTAACTGGGAAAGCCTGAAAATGAAAACCCCAACTATATATTATGTATCATGGAATCATATGACAATCCTCATACAAAGCTTATCAAGCTCTCAATACAGTACAATCGTCATACACTAATCATGAACAATCTTGCAAATCCATGCACCGATCTATACCTCCTACTAGCCTGCCTCCACTGCGCAATCCCTGTTGAAGAATAGCTCTGAATGAATTCGAATTACACTTTCCTTGACTACAAAATCCTCATTGGAAACTCCAATGTGTGTGTGATGCAATCAATGCATCACTATAGTCACAACAAATAGTCTATCTTGCCCTTTCACCTACCTCTCCGCTGGGTCTCCACTGAAACCGCCATGCACTGTAGTTAACTGCTGTATTGTTTAGTTGATTAATGAGTTATTATTTGTGAATTAATTCACTCCACTCTCACTAGTGTATCAATCAGTTAGACTAGATACAACAACCTCAACTGAGTCTAAATGAGTTAAACTGAATACAACTCCATAACTACTTCTTCCAATTGTGTCATAACTCTGCCACTTGAGTTCTAACTGAGTCCTTCATGCATTAGCTCTAGTAAACCCTTGGGAATTGAGTAATTCCCTCAGTCCACTGATGTGCCACATCTGTGCACTGAAACAAAGTGCTCCAAGAGAATAAGTTGTTGTTTAGTGTTTGATTATTATTAAGAGCTAATAATAATCGACATGCATCTATTTTTAGATCAGTGATCTATAAATAGACTTCGCCCAATATTCTAAAAATAGAATTACATCTATTTTTCCAACTTGATCAACCATCCATAAATAGCATCCTACACCTTATGAAATATGATCACCATATATAAAAATAGACATAGTCTAAAAATAGACTTGCGCCAAAAATAGCCTGCGGGCCCACTTAGTGAAGGCGACTCTTTTCACTAATCTCATCATCTTGTTGAATCTCAACACATCCTACAGTCATGATCATGAGCAGGTTATACCATCCACGTCGAATCATCATGAGTAGACAGTTGATCCTGATCAACTTGAGGTAGCTCTAGATCAATAGGGACATGATGATCGACATCTATCTGAGCATGTCGAGGCTACACCTTTGAGTGAGCAACCCTCGAATAGTACTACTATTGATGTATCACTAGCTGATATTTGACATTTATATGCAGTTATATATTTTTGACATTATATATATATATATATATATATATATATATATATATATATATATATATATATATATATATAATGTTCATGTTGCAGTTGTACTTAATTTACATATTGGTGATCATCATGATGTGTATATTTTTTGGCCATGTTAGATATGTTTATTTAATGTGCAACTTGCAGATAGATGTGTATGTGATAGCAATTATTTGACATGAGATGTACATTTGATGTTTTTGTTGTGATAATGTTATACAATGCTTGTGTTTTGTTAGATGATCATGATCACGATGATTAGATGATGTTAGCGAATTTGAATGTGTTTTTTAGTCGAATATGATGTTTATACGATGGTTATCATGAGCATGATGTTTATTTTTAATATTAAATCATGATATTTATTAAATATTATGTCGTGATTGAAATTCTAATTTTAATTTTAATTGTATGTAAAATATTTGTAAAATTTTTCCGGATGCGGATGATCAAATGACCTGACGGGACGTCCGACCCCATGCATCTCCCAAGGAGACTCGCATGGGGTGGCCAACTGGCCCCCTGCAGCTCCATTAACATGCACATTAACTTGACGGCATTAAATTTACAACGTCGGCATTCTAATCGCCTCAGTCTGCTACACTGGTTCATTATGGCCTCCGTCTCCAGTCATTCGCTTCATTCCTGCTCCGTCTGTGGTGCTTTGCCGCTCCTCCGCAACATTTGCCCTGCAAATTGTGCTGAATCCAGCTCCCGCACTTAGACGGGGCAGCGATGCTCCCTTCTCAGTTGCCTTGAAACCATTCCGGGATACCATTTTACCCACAACACCTTCTGCCTCTCTCACGTAAACTGGTAGGCTACTCTTGAAACTCACCGTGCGCTCCATTCTGCCTTGTTTTTCTCTAATTGCCTTCGGCCTTTGCAAGAAAACGCGCAAGCCATCCCAAGGCTCAGACACAGGATGCGTTGCCGCCGTGGCTCAACCCGTGGCCGCCCTGCAAACTCTCGACCCTCGGGCAACCGAGACGAAGCGACCTCCTCGGATGATGCAGAAGGCAGATAAAATGGCGGACCTTCAGGCTCTGCTCACGATTTGCAGCCCCCTGTACATCCCTCAGGCCCCATTCCCACTGAGCATCACCCTCTAGGCAGTCGTATCCTGAGGCAAACCACCCAAAGGGTGGAGCTCCATTTCGACTGCTCGTTTGATCGACCCACTGTTACTACTTTCATTTCGGTGACTCTACGTGAGGAATCAACTCTCCCTCCTCCTCCGTTAGCCGAGCCTCATCTCTCCCATCCTGGCCCACGCCTCCCCCCTGCTTCGCCTTCCACTGATTCTCCTCGTGCTCCCCCCACTTCTGTTATCCCCGACTTGGGCCATTTTTCCATGCAGGTAGGCGCTCAGCCTTCGGGCGTAGCTGGAGACTAGAATGAGAACGCAGATGTTGATGGTGACCAGAATGAAGATGCTGAAGATTCTGGGGAAAAATACTGTTGCCGCATAGTGGAGGAACCGCCTTCACCAGTTCACAAGTAATGAGGCTGGGTAGTACTGTTTCCAAATGGTTTTTGAGCTCTTCTATTTTGCAAAATGCCCTGTTTTTTTTTAAACTGTTTACAGCAGCAGATGCTGCATGCTACTGTAGAATTTTTGTTTTCAAACATTGACTGTAAAGGGTTAAGCACCGGTTTCCCTACCAAGGGTGGTGATCATCTTCATAACAGAACTGGTTTCCCATACTGGGCAGTTCTTATTTCTGTCAAGCATGGACATCAAGCCCAGATTCAGGCTCATACAGCTGAACTGAGGTAGTTTTGTACCACTATGTTTCTATAATAGACTTAGCCTAATTTAGAAAAAAAAAAAATATTTGTAAAATTTTAATTGTATTAATGTGAAATGATTGTAATTGTAATTTTAATTGTAATTATATATATGTAAAATTGTAAAAATGTAATGGTAATTGTATGTAAAATTCTATAATTGTAACTGTAATTGTAATTTTAATTTTAATTGTAATTGTATGTGAAATTGTAAAATTGTAATTGTAATTGTAATTTTAATTGTAGTTATATGTAAAATATTTGTAAAATTTTAATTGTCTTAATGTGAAATGATTGTAATTGTATGTAAAATTCTAAAATTGTAAGTGTAAATATTGTAATTGTAATTACATGTGAAATTGCAAAATTGTAATTGTAATTGTAATTCTAATTGTAACTGTATGTAAAATATTTGTAAAATTTTAATTGTATTAATGTGAAATTATTGTAGTTGTAATTGTATATATGTAAAATTGTAAAATTGTAATTGTAATTGTAATTTTATGTAAAATTCTAAAATTGTAATTGTAATTGTATGTGATTGTAAAATTGTAATTGTAATTGTATGTAAAATATTTAAAATTTTTAATTGTATTAATGTGAAATGATTGTAATTGTAATTGTATGTAAAATTTTAAAATTGTAATTGTAATTGCATTGTGAAATTGTAAAATTGTAATTGTAATTGTATGTATTGTCATCATTCAATTTTATTAAAATTTGTAAATTTGTAAAATTGTAAATTAAATGTCAATTTTGAACCATAACTACTGTAAGTAAAATGTATGTCGTAAATATTGTTAAATTACCATAATTGTAAAATTGTAAATTTGTATGAATATAAATAATTGTAAAATAATAAATCTAGAATAATATGATTTTTTGTAACATAATAAAGTTTAGAAAATAATGCAAATAAATTCATGTACTTTAGAATTATCATTATTTTATTATGATCTCAAATAAAAAAAAAAAAAACTTTATATAGTATGCCATTCTTTTCGAGATCAACATAATTACCAATTATCAAGTGAAATGATTTTAACAATAACACAATGAAAATTACAAATTAACTCAAAGTACATATTATAATGTTTCGAAAAAAGAGTCTTAGTTATAAGGTAATTAAATCCTCTTTTTATAAAAGCCCATCTTAAAAAGTATAAATGATGAAATAACACATGTACTATATCACTCTCGGTTCTCATGATCACCCTCATTATCTTCCAGCTCACTTGGCATGATAACACTATTGTTCTCAAAAATATGTTTTGATCTAGGGTCATGTCTCAATACGAACCACCAATCCCTATCCAACACATCTTAGAAAAAAACACCTGGTTGCAGTGTTTGGGGAAAACATAGGGCTCCTTAGCTTCATCCCACATATTTTTAGAGTTGATACATATCAGCCTACTATCATGATATTCCTTTAAATTATTCTGATCAAAGGTGTCCTACCACTTGCACCTAAAAATAACACATTGGAAAGAAGAGAAATCCACTTCAATGATCTCTTGTATCTTTCCGACATAACCTAACGTCCCTCGTGCTAGGTTTTGATCATGGTGGCTAGATCGACTAGATTGATCGAACTCAACTTCCAATCCACAGTCTTGTGTCATGTGTCTATCATCAGAATTTTTTGTGTGAAAATGGTGTCCATATGCCCACATATATGGGAACAAATGCACCTATAAAAAAGTTTAAAAATCATGATTTCATGTGTCTTATAATAACCCAACAATTAAAATATAAAATATAGATGTAATTACATTTCAAAGGTGCATTATTAAGTTTTAAATGTACATAAATAGATTATTACCGAGTGGGTGCACCCAATCCCTACGTTTAGGGCATCCTCTTTAGCACGCGGGTAACGACCAGTTGCACCATACACTAGTACATTTGGTCAAAATTCTGACACTTTAGTTTCGACACTTTTGTCGAATTGTCAGAAATTTCCCCAATTTTTATCAAATTTTCAAATCCCGCCAACAACCCTTGCTATACCGAAGTTTAAGGATATTGTTGCTTTTGCGACATTTATGAATGTCGTCGGAAATGCGATGTTTCTAAAATATGTGTCAGTATTGCGACGGTTTGGAGAAAATGTCGGAAATGCGACATTTCTAAACTATGCGTCGGTCTTGCGACTTTTTGCTCCAAACCGTCGCAATATCGACGCATATTTTAGAAATGTCGCATTTCCGACGTTTCTAAAATATGCGTCGGTATTGCAACGGTTTGGAGAAAATGTCGTTAATGCATTAATAGTTCATTCAAACATTTTTGTATATAGTTTTAAATTATTTATATGTAAAAATATATATAACAAATTATGTATCTAAAAATACTCCATATTGTTTAAACTATAATTCAAACACATACATATAATTAGCTCAAATTTTAATTTAAAATGCAAATTATATTAATATAATTTCACATTTAAATATATTTTTTCTCATTAATATATAAATATAAATTTATTTTTACATATAATGTTATAATATAGTTTCAAAATAAACATCACATTAATAATTTCACATTCAAATATATTTTTTAAAAAGAGTTTTAACTTACTTTTATATATAAATATAAAATAGAATAAAATTTTTGAAAAATAAATATCTAAAATTATTATAGAATTCACACTGCATTTCAAATATATTAAAAATTATATTTTAAATATATTTTTTTATATAGCTTTGAAATAAGTTATTAGATTGGTGAATAAAATTAATTACATTTGAATTTTTTCTAATTTCTTTTTTGGTAAATTAATTTCATGAGGTTCACAAATCTCAAGTCAAATTTAAACAAGCTAAACAAAAACTCTAATAATTTCATGAAAATCATCTAAAAAATTATTGAAATATCAAACTTGACAGTAGACCAATATGGTTTAAGTTAGTTTTATGAGGATCATGTTGGAAGTTATGTTGTTAATTTACATAGAACACCACTTTTTTTTTAATAATATTTTTAGTTTCTATTTTTTTATCTTTATCTTCACGATTCTAATATGTTAAGTTTTTTTTTATACCACATACATTTAAATTATATAAATTTATACATTTATAAAGAGTTGTAATAGAAGCATAATAGCTTAATAAAATACAAAAGTTAAATAGTTGGGGTGGCGGGAGGGGGAGGGGGAGAGATTCTCCTAAATCCCGATGGAATATAAAAAATAAAGTACTTATGGGGGCTAGTCCAAAGAATGAACAATCTCACATAAATGTATGGGCTTCTTCCAGGTCTCCAATTGACTAATGATCGAGATATCTCTAAGTTAGTGATCTTGGGGGATTCCCTTATCACTATTCAACACCTTCAAAAAGGTTTTCTCCTAAAGAACAACAATTTATCCCTCCTCCTTAGAAAAATCAATAGTACCCTAAAATCATTCTCTCAAAAGGATTATTACTACATTTTAAGAAGCCAAAACAAAGAGGCGGATACACAAACGAATCAAGCCTTCCTTCTTGAAGGAAGCGGGTTAGTATGAGATCAATGAAATTTCAGGTTGGAAAGATATTCCATGAATAATTCCACTCAATATAATTGTCCCTCTCTCTTGTTTTGCTAGTTGGATATATGCACCATGAGAATTATTTTTTGAAGATTTCCAAAGCCCTCCTTTCTATGCGCCCCCCATCTCCTCCTATATATGCACATATTCGCATCACACATAACATTTGGTGTCAGGATGTTGTCATTAAGGTTAGGTGGTAGTTTGTGGGGGTGTTGGCCACGTGCCCATTTACCCCTCACATGTGGAGTCTTATGAAGTTGGGCAACCCTTAATTCCCTCCTTTGCCTTCGTACCAAGTTCATTGATGGATACAGGGTGGGGAGAGTTAATGAATTTCATGGTTGATTCGATCCCTTGGGCATGGGATTTCACTAGTCTAAAGGTGGAATTCAAGGCAGAAAGTATCATTTCAAGGGTGTACCCTTGAGATTCAAGACAACCCTTCTACTAGTTGGTGGGCACTCCACACCTTTGTAAACTCCATTGATGCTAAGAATTCTTTCAATATTATGTGTCTCTTGCTCGGTGTTGTGAACGTTGTCTCGCTCGTCTCATTCAAAGCGAAAACATGGGGAATTCTCTTGTCTTTTCTTGGCTCAGTTTCCTCCTATGCAGTAAGAAGTTGGGAACGTTTCCCCTCCAGGTTGTCAATGGATTTTCGTAAATATCAAGAAGTCAAGTTGGAATTTTTTCCAGTGGGTGTTGAATTTCTCATCTTCGAATTTCAAGCCTCTTCACCACCCTGTGCGCATCCTGCAACCTTTTCCATGGAAATAGGTGTTACTGTGTTGAGGGCACCCTCACTGGTGTAGCTTCATGCATCCCAAGTATTGCACAATTTTCATACGCACAATTTCCCCTGCATAAATACTAACTTCTTTGGTACCCTTAGTTCTATTCTGCTTTTTTTTCTTAGTTGGAAAACTCCCTCCCTTTCTTCCAGCTTGTCTCTTTCCATGTTCCGATAAATTTTGGGTCTCCTCCTTGTGTAGGCAGCTCCCCTAGCTCAAACCTCTCCCCCTCTATTTCCAAGCTCTTTTGGCTCCCTATTTGTGGTATCAAATCACACTTTGTATCTAATTTTGTGTTCCAACACTCGATTTCTGTCCCTTATGGGGAACAAAGACTATTATTCTTCTACCTCAAGTTGCACAAGACAGTACAATTTTATGTCCACATCCCCATTATTTCCATTTAGAATAATATTAATGCATAACTTTTCAATTATAATCTAATAGTAAATTTCGTTATTACTTTTCAAACACTCCTTAAGTACCTCTTGTCCACATCAAAATGGCATAGGCAAGAAAAATGTCTAAAATAAATTAGACTCGACATAATAAAAACAATATGCAAAAACTATAGTTATAGCTTACATACCCTTTCCCGAGCCAACGTTATATAACTCTACTTCACTAGGATGAACATTATAAAGTAAGGCTTCACGTATGCATCCACCAAATCTGTCACATCAATGTAGTCCCTAATACATATTGTACCTTCAAGAGTATTGTGACCGCACGGGTGCCTTGTGCACGTTCGTGCAGCCTGTTTTCCAGTTTCTCCCTTGTGCCTTCATTCGGTCGTGTGCACCGTGTCTCGCCGTGTGAGGGCGCCCGCCCAAACGCGTTCAGGTCGGTTTGTTTTGTTTGAGGGTGGCCGTATAAAATTTACTAAGTTGTGACCGTAGGGGTGACTTGTGCACGTTCGTGAGGCTTGTTTGTTGTTTTCTCCCTTGTGCCTTCATTTGGTCGGGCGCGCCGTGTGAGGGCGCCCTCCCAAACGTGTTGGGGTCGGGTCAAGTCGTTTCGTTTGAGGGCGATTGTATCAAATTTGCTAAGTTGTGACCTCACGGGTGCCTTTTGCACGTTCATGTGGCCTGTTTGTTGTTTGCTCCCTTGTTCCTTCATTCAGTCATGCACGTCATGTCGCACTGTGTGAGGGCGCCTGCCCAAACGTGTTTGGGTTGGGTCGTTTCGTTTGAGGGAGACCATTTCAAATTTTCTAAGTTATGATCGTACGGGTGCCTTGTGCACATTTGTGCGACCCAGTTTCCGTTTTCTCCCTTGTACCTTCATTCTGTTGGGTGCGCTACATTGTTTCATTTGAGGGCGCCCATCCAATCCCATTCGGGTCGGGTCGTTTCGGTTGAGGGTGCCCACCCAAACGTGTTTGGTTTGGGTCATTTCGATTGAGGGCACCCGCCCAAATGCGTTTGGGTCGGGTCGTTGCGGTTGAGGGTGCCCTTATCAAATTTTCTAAGTTGTGACCACACGGGTGCCCTATGCACGTTCGTGCGGCCTATTTTCCGGTTGCTCCCTTGTGCCTTTGTTCGGTCATGCGCGTCATGTCGTGCCGTGTGAGGGCGCCCGCCCAAACGCATTCGGGTCGGGTCATTTCGTTTGAGGGTGGTCGTATCAAATTTTCTAAGTTGTGACCGCATGGGTGCCTTGTGCATGTTCGTGTGGCTTGTATTCCGTTTGCCCCCTTGTGCCTTCATTAGATCGGGCGCATCGTGTGAGGGCTTCCGCCCAAATGCGTTTGGGTCAGGTCAGGTTGTTTCGTTTGAGGGTGGCTGTATCAAATTTGCTAAGTTGTGACCGCACGGGTACCTTTGGCACATTTGTGTGCCCCGTTTTCCATTTTCTCCCTTGTGCCTTTGTTCGGTCATGTGCGCTGTGTGAGGGTGCCTGCCCAAACGTGTTTGGGTCGAGACGTTTCGTTTGAGCGTGACCGTATCAAATTTGCTAAGTTGTGACCGCATGGGTGCCTTGTGCACGTTCGTGCAGCCCGTTTGCTTTTTGCTCTCTTGTGCCTTTGTTCGGTCGAGCGCGCCATGTGAGGGCCCCCACACCAACGCTTTCGAGTCAGGTCGGGTCATTTCGTTTGAGGGTGGCCGTATCAAATTTGCTAAGTTTTGATCGCACGGGTGCCTTTTGCATGTTCGTGTAGCCCGTTTGCTCCCTTGTGCCTTCGTTAGGTCGTGCGCGCCGTGTGAGGGCGCCCGCCCAAACGCGTTCGGGTTGGGTCATTTTGTTTGAGGGCAGCCGTATTAAATTTGCTAAGTTGTGATCACACGGGTGCCTTGTGCACGTTCGTGCGGCTCGTTTGTCATTTTCTCCTTTTTGCCTTCGTTCGGTCGGGCATGCCATGTCGTTTCGTTTGAGGGCGCCTGCCCAAACCCGTTCGAGTCGGGTCGTTTCGGTTGAGTGCACCTACCCAAATGTGTTTGGGTCGGGCCCCCTAAGCCCCCAATCCATAATCCCTTAACTACTAACTCATTATTCGACCAATAACCCCTAAATGCACCTAAATCGAACATTTCCTTGCTACTTATCAGGTTCTTACTTCTGTCTAATTCACTATATACTCAGATCATGAATGTGAGAAGGTTGTTTGCGGATTATATTATTATTGTATCAACAGTGTAATTATTTTTGAGTTGTTATATCTTTCTAGTCAAAAACCTCATATTCATAAATATTTTCTTGTCATTTTCAAAAAGTTGAACCCTTAGTTAAAGTGAGAGGGGGGGGGGGGGGTGAATCAGTTTAACACATTCATGGACTTTTAAAACTTTTCTTTTACACTAATTTACACTTTTTATACTCTTCACATCATCATTTTGTGATCAACTTAATATACTATGGAACAACAATCATAATAAATGAGCAACAGGTATTAAGCAGAATAAATATAGAGTATCAACACATAATCATCATGCATATAGACAACATGTATAAGTGGAAACCCATAAAGGGAGAAAACCACATCTTATTATTGTTGTGATGCAAAGGCAAGCTCCAACTCCCTCTCACCACTGATTATCTGTAGGCTCCAACCTAACCTCAATTCTGCAAGCTACAACTTGCAAGGAAGCTCCAACTCCCACTGATTTTCTGCAGGCACCAACCTACAAGAGGCTCCTACCTCAGCCAAATACAACTTAATTCTATCAAGCTACAACTTGATATGGAAGCACCAACTTCCTCACTCTTTCAATAAACACACATGCTGATATACTTGGATATCAACTCTGTTCTATTCCTTCTTCACTGTTGTCTACCAGCCTTCATATATGCCTTATATTATTTCCGAGTCTTCACAACATCTCTATCTTCTCCTGCTTCTTCTTACACTCTCTGCCTCATTTCTCCATTCTCTAACCTTCGTATGCATATCAATGTGATATCATTTATAGAGTTCACCTCATGACTGTTTGCATTCCACAGGGAATTCGAAGTGAAAATTCATGACTCTTTGACTTCTGCCTTCGCTTTTCTTTATCCAACATATTTAGAAAAATATTACAATATGTATACATTTCAAAATTACAGTGGGATATTTCTTTGCCTCCGGAGACTTGCCTTTACATCACAAACAATATAAAATCAATAACACATTTACATTTTCAGTTACAATACAGATTTCAAATCAACCCATTAGTTTTTGGATCACTGTGTGTTTGTCTTTTCTGCTACTGTCACTGTCTTTTTCAGTTTCTGAACACTCTCCTGTTTTCTATGCATGTAGAATGTATTTCCCAAATTCTGTTCCAAATCTGGTAGCTTTATCATAATTCACAATATTTTACATTGTAGAAGTTCTTCATATGGTTCAAAACCATTCAACGCATATACACTGCTACATCTATAAAAACCAAATAACTCTCGGCATATAAAAATAGACCTTTTTAACATAGTACATAGCTTTTTGGGCCCACTTTCCGAACTCTATCTATTTCCTGATGCGATGAGCCTCCTCCGATGATTTCCGATTGCGATTACACTCTTTGCAATGGTTCCGATGCGATTAATCGCAATCGCAAACTTCAATGGCATGTTTCGCTGCTCTGCCTTCACACCGATGCGATGGCCCCACACTGCATTGATATATATATATATATATATATATATATATATATATATATATATATATATATATATATATATATATATATATATATATATATATATATATATATATATATATATTTTGGTTCATATGTACTTATAGCCTTACCTTTTATTCATTCTTCATCTTTGGTCTAAAATCTCGGTGCAGTCATATATTAAACCTTTTTCTTTTACATGGAGCCCACACTACAAAGACACTCCGCCTCATTTAACTTTCCAATCACAATCGCAACATTCAAAGATCCTCTTATGCCTTTGGTCAACTGATTTTCACTGATGCGATGAGCGAAGGTCCCATCATGCAATATTTCGACATTTCAATGTTATACGTTATCTTTCTCTTTTACCCATCGAACCGCTTTAACAAAGGAAAATCTTATATTTTTGTATTTGAATCTCCGCCGATACGATGGGTCACTGTGGACCCCACTCCATCTTAGTTTATGATCCAATAGTTGCTATCTACCAAGATCCAACGGTTGCGATTGGATCACATCATCGCAATCGCAACATCCAACAACATGTTCCCTTACTCTTCTGCTGCACCGATGTGATTAGAAATCTCCGATGTGATGAGATCTCCACCGTCGATCTTCAATATTGCGCTCTAGGCCTTAACATTAAAACTCCACCTTTCGCGTGATGCGATCATCGTTAGATTTTCACCAATCTTGATCCGATGGATATCGCGCAATAAACTTGCACGCGATTTTGACTTCAAAAATCGCGCGATAGAACTGGGTCCCACAACACGCCTTGCATTAACTATCGAATAGATTTGACGGTCAATAGCTTCTCACGTTCCAATAATGCTTTGGGCGCTCATCCAAGGGCTCTCGCGCAATATCACACAATTTAAATGTACAAAACTTAATGCTCAAAAATTACGCGATGTAAGTGGTTTTTGAATACCACTCATTTACACGTGTCCTCCAAATAACGATATCGCATTCGAAAAGTGAAAACAACTTGCCACTTGATGAGTCGTGTGAACCCACTGGTATTGGGTTTTCAAAGCCGCTTTCCTTGTGGGCCCCACTATCCTTTATTTGTTTTTTTAACTGGTCCATAACGTTAATTCCTTTGTAAATGTTTCAGCAATACATTTCTTAAACAAAATTATTTTGTACCCAAACTTCAGAAAATTATAATATACTCTTGCCCTGTAGGACCCATGTACTTATATCATCTCATCTCCGCTTCATAACTCTACCTCTCTGCTTCTTTCCTGATTGCGATATGCGATCGCATCGCATCTCCATTACACAGCCTCTGCTTCTATTCACTGTCTTTGCTTTGTCTGCTGCCTCTGTTTCTTATCTGCCTTGCTGCCTTGCTACCTCTCTGCTTCTTTGCTATCTCTGCTACTCTCTTTGTTGCCTCTGCTACCTACTTTATCCACTGCCTCTGTTTGCTGCTGTTCCTTTGTGCTCTTTTGTCTTTCTTACTGCATAATTGCCGATCTGCTCCTTTTCCTTGTTGCTGGTTCTTCTGTGATAGTTCAGGTGCTACTCCTGTCTTTTCTTTGCCATCAATGACAATATTTCCAATAGTCTCCGCCTTTGGCATTGATGGCAATACTCCACCAATACTTCCTTCAGGACTTCCTCTGCTTGTCTACTTTCGCTTGCTTTTCCTCCCCCTTTGACATCAATGGCAAAGGGTTGCACATGTCCTAGTGTGGTTTCCAAACTTTTTCCATTATACTCTGATCTTGAGGACCTGTTCCATGCACTGCTCACTTGCTCTGGCTCTTTTGTGACAATCTTTGTAGACTGATCTTCCCCTGGAATGATGTTTTCTTTTCTATTCTCCCCCTGGAATGATGCTTTCTTTTCATGTCAGAGAGTAGCATTTGTAGACACTACCCGTAGTTTGTCTGTTAGATATTCGAATGGTTCTTTAGCAATAGGTTTTGTGAATATGTCTGCTGTTTGTTCCTTTGTTGGTACATATTCCAACTTCACTACTTTCTGTGCTACTTGTTCTCTGAGGAAATGGTACTTGATTGGGATGTGCTTTGTTTATGAATGAAGTACAAGATTTTTTGATATACTTATTGCACTTGTATTGTCACATTTGATAGAAATAGGTTCATCAATGCTTACCTTCATGTCTTGGAGAGTTTGTTTCATCCACATTACTTGTGTGCAACATGCTGCTGCTGCTATGTATTTTGCTTCTGTTGTAGATAGAGAGATAGAAGTTTGTTTCTTGCTTAGCCATGCCACCAGAATTTTTCCCAAATAGAATGCACCTCCACTTGTGCTTTTCTTGTCATCCACACAGCTGGCCCAATCTGCATCTGTATATGCTGTCAAAGTGAAGCTCTTGCCTTTTGGATACCATAGCCCATAATGTGCAATTCCTTGTAGATATCTGAATATTCTTTTGACTGCTAGTAAGTGATTTTGTTTTGGTGCTACTTGATATCTTGCCACAAGTCCTACTGCCAACATAATGTCTGGTCTAGAAGCTGTTAGGTATAGCAGACTTCCTATCATGGATCTGTAAAGTTTTTGATCTACATTCGTTGATCCATCATTAGCACATAGTTTGCATCCAGTGATCATGGGAGTTGACATAGGTTTGTTGTCTTCCATTTGGAACCTTTTCAACATCTCTCTTAAGAATTTTTCTTGTGAGATGAATGTTCCTGTGTTCTTTTGTTGAATTTGAAGTCCTAGATAGAAGGTGAGCTCTCCAATCATAGACATCTCAAATTCTAATTTAATTTCTTCAGCAAATCCTTTTGCTAACTCATCCTTGTTGCTTCCAAACATGATGTCATCTACATACACAACTATAATAAGGAGATCATTTTCATTAGCTTTTATGTACAGATTGCTATCTACTCCTCCTTTCTTAAAACCTTGTTTTTGCAAGTATTTTTCTAGCCTGGAATACCATGCACGAGGAGCTTGTTTCAGACCATATAAGGCTTTCTTTAATCTGCACACATAGTCATGTTTATCTGTTAATGAGAATCCTTCAGGTTGTTCCATGTAGACTTCTTCTTCTAGATCTCCATTCAAGAAGGCAGACTTCACATCCATTTGATATACCTTAAAATCATGATAACATGCAAAGGCTAGAAACATTCTGATTGCTTCCATTCTGGCTACAGGGGCAAAGGTTTCATCATAATCAAGACCTTAAATTTGTGAATATCCCTTGCATACAGGTCTGGCTTTATTTCTGATTACCTGCCCTTGTTCATTCATCTTTTTCTTGAATATCCATTTTGTGCCAATGACATTTTTCCCAGTGGGTCTTGGAACTGATTCCCAGGTATTGTTCTTCTCAATTTGGTCCAATTCTTCATTCATAGCACTCACCCAATATTTGTCTTTGCTGGCTTCTTCAAACTTCTTTGGATCTATTTGAGATAACATGGCTAGGTATACTTCTTCTGTCTGTTCAACTAGATGTCTTCTTATCTGGACTCCCACACTCTTGTCCCCAATGATTTGATCTTCTGGATGATTCTTTTGAGTGTATCTTGAGGGACCTTTTCAGTTTAACTCAGTATCTTCTGTTGTCTTGCTTAGTTCATCATCATCTTGGTTCTCTTCTTCATGATCTTCTAGAGGATTGCTACAACTTGTACTTCTTGTCTTGTTTGGTAGATCTTCATCAAATCTTACATCAATGCTTTCCACAATTTTGTGTAGTCTTTTGTTGTAGCACCTGTAACCCTTACTCTTGGATGTATATCCTAACAATATTCCTTCATCTGCTCTTGCATCAAACTTTCCCAGTTTTTCATCATTATTTTTTATGAAACACTTGCTTCCAAAGACTCTAAAGTGCTTGATTGATGCTGGTTTACCATGCCATAGTTCATAAGGAGTCTTGTCACAGTTTGGTCTTAGATGAGATTTGTTAAGAATGTGAACAACTGTGTGTACTGCTTCTGCCTAGAAGGTTTGGGGAATGTTACTTTCTTGCATCATAGCTATGGAAATCTATTGTACTGAGCTGTTTTGTCTCTCTGCCACTCCATTATGTTGAGGTGTACTTGCAATTGTAAACTATTGTTTTATCCCATGCTCATTGCATAGGTCTGCAAAATCATAGTCTGTGAATTCACCTCCTTCTGTTTGATTCTCCACTTGGTGCTTTAGTTCTTGAAGGTCCACACAAGTCCATGTGAACAAGATGAAGATGTCTACTTGTAGATAGTTTCTCTTTGGTCTTGAAAGATCTGCGGGTCTGCTTGCCTAGTTGGCAGGAATTACATATGGTATTTGAAGGCTTCTTTATTGTTGGAATATCTCTGACTGCATTTTTCTTGCTCAGACTGATGATATGGTCAAAGTTAAGGTGTCCCAATATTCTATGCCATAACCATGATTCCTCAAGTTTGCTTAGGTGGCATGCTTCATTCTCTTCTTTTACTATATAGACATTACTTTCTGTCCGAATACCTTTGATCAAGGTATTTCTTGTGGTGCTTGATCTTACTTCACAATCTTGTGCTCTAAACAAGACTTCACAGCCTTTGTCACACATTTAACTGACACTTAGCAGATTTTCTTTCAGTCCATCCAAAAATAGTACATCTTGGGCATTTCCTCTCCCATTATCCAGACTGACTGAGCCTTTTCCTTTAATTTTCCCTGCTTTATCATTACCGAAAGTTACATTTCCAGATTTCTTTTCATCAAAGGTTATAAACTTGCTTCTATCTTCGGTCATATGCTTTGAGCATCCACTGTCCAAATACCATTGGATTTTCTGATCTTGGGCTATTAGAGCCAGGTCACACTTATTCAACTTCTTTTCCATTACAGGCAGCTATTTGTTTGGCACCTATTCTGGGAAGATGGACCACATCTGTTGAGAGGAAATTGGGAAGAAATATGTTCGATTTTATGGCATACACATCATTTGATCATATTTTCAGCAGAATTACGAGTACAAGTAAATTATCCATGATTCATAAGCCTCCTTGAGGTTTTGAACATCAATCTTTGTCCATATGTCCTGCACTCTATGACTTTATGGCCAAATTCCTCACAGTAAAAACAATATCCATAAAAACAATTTGCATACCTGATGAAGGGTTGTCTTCTCCATGTGTTTGCTTGAGGTAGTCTTTTCACTGTTTGCATCCTTTGCTGGTTGGACCTGATTTGATTTGTCTTACAAAATGTTGCAATATGTCTAGGTTAATGGCAACAAAAACAAGTGATCCTTCTCATAGGAGGAAAGAACCTTCTTTGAAAGCTTCCAAATTTATTCAATTCATCCTTAGGAGCATATGACCCTTTAACAGTTGATTGTTTCATTCTATCATTCTCTGTCCTTTCATGTTGCTTCTTGTTTCTGTTTATTTCTTTACAAATCATGTTCTTGCTGGCTTCTACTTCTGTAGGAATCTTCTGAGCTGCTTCATTATCCTTTACAGTTTTTACAAAAATGATATTCCTGTTCTCTTCTCCCTTGGTCTTGCTTGTTTCTCCTTCATAGCATATCCCAGTCTTTATCAGAGGATACCTTTGAGCATTTAGAATTTGGTCCAACTGTCCAGAGCTTTTCATTTGAGGAGTGTTCATTAATAATTCTCTTTGGGATTTTTCTAATTTCTTTCTCAGGCACACTACTTCTTCTTCAAATTTCTCTTGCTTATGAATTTTATCCTTAATTTGCTTAAGTAGAGTGTCTTCTACCTTCTTGGCTTCTTCAAGCTCTACTTTCAACTGAGTGAGGTCTTCTGTGTTTTGTTCTTCTCTTACATATTTGAGGAGAATGTCTTTTTGTTTTCTGCATTTTAGTTTAAGTCTGTCTATTTCCTCCATGGCACTTCTTAACTCCCCTTCAAGATCTACTTCACCTTCTTCCTCATCTTATAGAAGGAATCCTTCAAGATCTTCCTTGGCCATCAATAAAAATTCAGAAGTTCCCTCTTCATTGGAGGATTCATCTGAGCTTTCAGATGCACTGCTGCCTTGCTGAGCATAAATTTTTTTTCTATTGAATTTCCTCCCTTTCTACCAGTTATTTGATCTGGTTTTCTCTGATTCTTGAGTCTGATTCTTTGTCTTCTTATGAGGGCACTTAGATGCATAGTGTCCAACTCTTCCACAGTTAAAGCATTTAAATGGAAGTTTACCTTTATACTTGCCTGAGCCTCTTTCCAATCTTCTGACAAATTTGGCCTCTTCTTCATCAGAGCAGGAGCATGTATCTTCTTTTCCTTCTTTGTTCTTCTTTGTCTTGAAGGCTTCCTCCCTCACATTTGACTTCCTCTGTGGCAGTCTCATATCATAGGCTGTTAGGTTTCCAAGTAATTGGTTCATGGTCAAAGTTTCCCAATCAGCTGTTTCTTCTATGGCTGAAACCTTGGGGTTAAAGAAGGATGGTAAAGATCTTAGAATCTTTTGAACAATTACACATTATTTTATGGTTTCTCCTAGAGCTTTCATGTTATTCACAATTTCTGCAACCCTTAAAAAAAAAACTGGCAATGTCTTCATCATCATTCATTTTTATATTTTCAAACTTAGCTCTATAGACTTGAAGTTTGGCTATCTTCACCTTTTTGTCTCCCTCATGGATGTTTTCTAGTGTATCCCAAATTTCTTTGGCAGTCTCTTTGTGCATTACTTTGATAAATTCTGCCTCACATAGTCCATTTAAGAGTGCATTCATGGCTTTTGCATTAGCTACAAAATCTTGTTTGGCTTCTTTCTCTGAGTCAGTCGCCTTTGGGGCATATCCCAATTCCACAGCAGCCCAAACTTCTATTCCTAGAGACATTATGTACGTCCTCATTCTTATTTTCCTGAAGGCATAATTTGCACCGTGAACAAAGGGGCTTTATTGGTTGAGCATCCTTCTTGACTAGCCATTCTGGGGACCTAGGATCTCCTTCCAGTTGTTAAACTGATACAGAAGGAACCACTCTGATACCAATTGTTGAACCCTTACTTAAACTGAGAGGGGGGGGGGGGGTGGGGGGGGCGTGAATAAGTTTAACACATTCATGGACTTTTAAAACTTTTCTCTTACACTAATTTACACTTTTTATACTCTTCACATCATCATTTTGTGATCATCTTAATATACTATGGAACAACAATCATAATAAATGAGCAACATGTATTAAGCATAATAAATACAAAGTATCAAAACATAATCATCATGCATATAGACAACAAGTATAAGTGGAAACCCATAAAGGGAGAAAACCACATCTTATTATTGTTGTGATGCAAAGGCAAGCTCCAAATCCCTCTTACCACTGATTTTCTGTAGGCTCCAACCTACAGGAGGCTCCTACCTCAATTCTGCAAGCTACAACTTGTAAGGAAGCTCCAACTCCCACCGATTTTTTGCAGGCACCAACCTACAGGAGGCTCCTACCTCAACCAGCTACAACTGACTTCTATTAAGCTATAACTTGATATGGAAGCACCAACTTCCCCACTCTTTCAATAAAAACACATGCTGATTTACCTGGATATCAGCTCTGTTCTATTCCTTATTCACTGCTGTCCACCACCCTTCATATCTGCCTTATATTATTTCCGAGTCTTCACATCATCTCTATCTTCTCCTGCTTCTTCTTACACTCTCTACCTCATTTCTCCATTCTCTAACCTTTGTATTCATATCAATGTGATATGATTTATAGAGTTCACCTCATGACTGTTTGCATTCCACAGGGAATTCGAAGTGAACAGTCATGAATCTTTGACTTCTTCTTTGATTTTCTTTATCCAACATATTCAGAAAAATATTACAATATGTATACATTTCAAAATTACAGTGGGATATTTCTTTGCCTTCGGAGAATTGCCTTTGCATAAAAAATAATATAAAATCAATAACACATTTGCATTTTTAGTTACAATACGGATTTCAAATCAACCCATTCAGTTTTTGGATCACTGTGTGTTTGTCTTTTCTGCTACTGTCACTGTCTTTTTCAGTTTCTGAACACTCTCCTTTTTTCTATGCATGTAGAATGCATTTCCCAAATTATGTTCCAAATCTGGCAGCTTTATCAAAATTCACAATATTTTACATTGCAGAAGTTCTTCATATGGTTCAAAACCATTCAATGCATATACACTGCTTCTTCTATAAAAACCAAATAACTCTCGGCATATAACAATAGAACTTTTTAACATAGTACATAGCCTTTCGGGCCCACTTGCCGAACTCTATCTATTTCCTAATGCGATGAGCCTCCTCCGATGATTTCCGATTGTGATTACACTCTTGCAATGGTTCTGATGCGATTAATCACAATCGCAAACTTCAATGACATGTTCCGCTGCTCTTCCTTCACGCCGATGCGATGGCCCCACACTGCATATATATATACATATATATATATATATATATATATATATATATATATATATTGGTTCATATGTACTTACAGCCTTACCTTTTATTCATTCTTCAGCTTTGGTCTAAAATCTCGGTGTAATCATATATTAAACCTTTTTCTTTTACATGGAGCCCACACTACAAAGACACTTCGCCTCATTTAACTTTCCACTTGCAATCGCAACATTCAAAGATCCTCTTATGCCTTTGGTCATCTGATTTTCGCCGATGCGATGAGCGAAGGTCCCATCATGCAATATTTTGGCATTTCAATGTTATACGTTATCTTTCTCTTTTACCCATCGAACCGCCTTAACAAAGGAAAATCTTATATTTTTGTATTTGAATCTCCGCCAATGCGATGGGTCACTGTGGACCCCACTCTGTCTTACTTTATGATCCAACGGTTGTGATTGGATCGCATCATCGCAATCGCAACATCCAACAACACGTTCCCTTACTTTTCCGCTGCACCGATGTGATTAGAAATCTCTAATGCGATGAGATCTCCACCGTCGATCTTCAATCTTCCACTCTAGGCCTTAACATTAAAACTCCGCCTTTCGCGTGATGCGATCACTGTTAGATTTTCACTAATCTTGATCCGACGGATATCGCTCAATAAACTTGCGCGCGATTTGGACTTCAAAAATCGCGCGATAGAATTGGGTCCCACAACATGCCTTCCATTAACTATTGAATAGATCTGAAGGTCAATAGCTTCTCGCGTTCCAATAATGCTTTGGGCGCTCATCCAAGGGCTCTCGCGCAATATTGCACAATTTAAATGTACGAAACTTAATGCTTAAAAAATACGCGATATAAGTGGTTTTTGAATACCACTCATTTACACGTGTCCTCCAAATAACGATATCACATTCGAAAGGTGAAAACAGCTTACCACTTGACGAGTCACACGAACCCACTGGTATTGGGTTTTCAAAGCTACTTTCCTTGTGGGCCCCACTGTCCTTCCTTTGTTTGTTTAACAGGTCCATAGCGTTAATTCCTTCGTAAACGTTTCAGCAATACATTTCTTAAATGAAACTCTTTTGTACCCAACCTTCAGAACATTATAATATACCCTTGCCCTGTAGGACCCATGTACTTATATCATCGCATCGCATCTCATCTTCGCTTCATAACTCTACCTCTCTACTTCTTTCCTGATTGCGATATGCGATCGCATCACATCTCCATTACACAACCTCTACTCTATTCATTGTCTTTGCTTTGTCCGCTGCCTCTGTTTCTTATCTGTCTTGCTGCATTTCCTTACTTTGCTGCCTTGCTATCTCTGCTACTCTCTTTGCTGCCTCTACTACTTGCTTTATCCATTGCCTCTGTTTGCTACTGTTCCTTTGTGCTCCTTTGTCTTTCTTACTGCATAATTTCCTGATTTTCTCCTTTGCCTTGTTGCTGGTTCTTTTCTGTGATAGTTCAAGTGCTGATCCTGTCTTTTCCTTTGCCATCAATGAAAATATTTTCAACACAAAATTGACTGCTTCATTGAGCACAACATGCAGCTTATCTAATACTTTATTGAAGCTAAGAGCGCCATCTCTGGGGCAAGCTGTTTTTCGGCTAACTCCACTGCTTTTGATCTCAAATTTTCCAATTGCTTCTTTCTCTCATATGATACCTGAGCCTTTGCCTTTCTCTTCCCTTCTAATTTCGTAATAGTGTCATAGTGATGCCAACCAAATTATTTGGAAAGCCTTCCTAGTAGACAATAATTGTGACCTGGCTGAAGCCTCAAAACTTTCAGAGCATCTGGAATGACCATTCTCTTCTTCCGGTCATATGGTGTGGGAACCCCTTCAAAATCCCTTAGCCTAGAAAGTGCTACAACACCACGCTTGGTTTTGTGTGGAATCATTCCTCTAATTTTCCAGTAGTCAAATCCTTCTCTTACTTTATTGTCATTTTCCCATACCTAACCAATGAGAGCACAAGAACACCTATTTCTATAAAATAACCTATATATTCTCTTACTTTATTGTCATTTTCCCATAATTAACCAATTAGAACACAAGAACACCTATTTATATAAAAGCACCTATAATACTTTTGTGGGTTTCACTAATATCCCTTTAGTTAGTGTGTGCACAGTAGCTTAGATCCTAAAGTGATTCCCATACAATGATAATCCACTAGGTGTATTTGTACTTTAAAAACTATGCATGGATAGATGTCCCATTTATGGCCAAGTTCCGCCAAAATGGTTCCCCCTACCTACCTAGTAACTACATTACATTTATTTCATGACAAGACTACCCTACAACCCACCAAATTTCTATCATATCCTTGACATGAACAACAATTTGTTGTTCAAGATATAGCTAAGTTGGAACAAACTTAGCTCTAGAGCTTAGGATATTTTTCCACCTCTAATGTTTATAAACCAATAGATATAAAAATTTTAAAGCATGTGGGAGCCCTTTAAGTATCATCTTTCCTATATTGACTCCGTCTTAAAAATCATGGAAAATGTCCATAGACTAAACCAAAAATTTCATTGAAAATAATCATTCATACCATAACATTACTACTTCCCTTTTAACCACATAAAACTTATTTTTAAGTTACCATAATTCATCTTTAATATCACATAATTAGATTAAAAAATCAACCAAAATCCCTAGTTTATGAAATAAAAATTCAACAATTTTATATGATTAATAATTTAAATAAATGTCTTAGATATAACCTCATTAATAATTATCTATAATCAACAATACCACTTATTTATCCAAACCCCTTATTAACCCCAAGAAAAGTCTCACACATTTTATTTAATGGAATTTGAGTGGCCTTAAAAAAACACACGTATTTCATTTCAAAATGTCAAAAATTTTCAAATATCAAAAGTTTTAATTTCCCTCGTTCATTTCCCTCCAGTTGCATGGTTTGTCCAGGGAAGGAGGGAGGATGTGGCCATACTGTCGCCGGTATTGAGGAAGGATGCATCCATAGTATTGCAGGTTTGGAGGAAGGATGCGGCCATACCATCGCAGGTTTGGAGGAAGGATGAGGTAAGTAAAGAAATTGATCCCGAGTTCCTGTTGCATGTCTACTCTGATACATTTGGTTGAAGTCTGGTGATTTATTTCCTTCTACAGAAAGAATCTGCTCTGACACATTAGATCCCGATTGCCTTTGGTCCGATGATGAACAACAATTATCATAATAGTCTTGTGCCTTGTATATAGACATCAATACCTGCCCCGCGGATTCAAGGGCCCTTCATTCAGCCCCAGAGTAGTGGGATTTGGAGAAGTAAAAGTCAAAGAAAAGTGGTGAACTCTGAAGAACATGCCATCAAATTCCCCTGACAAGGTAATCCATGTATTCATTCAATAGTTCCACTGACAGATTTATTGCTGTAATGGATTTCCCTAAATATGAAGTGATTTTAGTTAAGTTTATGTGTTTATCCAATGATAATGCAATGCCCTTTAGGTTTATTTGGTTATTTTTTTGCCCATTTGGTTTTGTTACTTTCTACTTCTGCCCATTTGGTTATGGTGCATTTTATTAGCTATGAGAATTTTTGGTTGGCTTCTGCGGCAATGGCTATTTGGTTTCTATATGTTTTGGTTTGCAAATATGCCCATTTGGTTATTTTGTCTATGTTATTCTAAGAATTTCTTGTTTGCATCTGCGGCAATGGTTGTTTGGTTTCTCTTTGTTTTAGTTTGTTGATATGCCCATTTGGTTAATCTTTCACATGTAACTAAGAAGTTTTGGTTTGCATTGTGCAACAACGCGTATCTGGTTTCAATGTGTTTACGTTAGATGATATGCTCATTTGGTTACTTTGCCCTTATATTTGCGAGAAGTTTTAGTTTGCATTTGTAGCAATGGCTATTTGATTTCGATGTGTTTTAGTTTACCCATAGGGTTTTGCTGCAATGGACTTTTGGGTTTTGATGTCTTTCTAGCTCCAGAGTGTCTGGTTTCCCTAATGGAGAACATGGAGTTGGTCCCAGGACCCGATACTTATTCCTTGACTGATTTTATGGTTATTCCTGTCCTCCCAAAACTTGTACCAAGTGAAGAAGTAGACAAGGATTTTGCTAGAAATCCTGTGCCTCTCGTGGCTGTAGGGAGGCCTGATTCTAGAGGAAAAGAAGGAGCTCTGATCCAGATTCTTGCTAATCATTTCCTTATTCAATTCGAGCCTTCACAACAGATCTTCCACTATGAAGTGGATATTTCTCCACAACCATCCAAGGAGGTGGCTAGGTGTATGAAACACAAATTAGCTCAAGAGAATTATGTTCTTATATCCAATGCTCTCCCTGCTTTTGATGGTCGAAAGAGCTTATACAATGCTGCTAAATTTCAGAAGGAGAAAATGGAATTTATTGTTTCTTTGCCTATAAAATCTGCCAAAAGCCTTTTTACCTTTAATGTTGGAGGGCATCAATTACTTGGTTCTGATTGTCAAGGAGGAGCTAGTAACATAGATTAGAAATTGTTCAAGGTAAGCCTTAATATTGCTTCAAAGCTTGATGGGAAGGACTTAGAAGAGTTTCTAAAGAACAAAAACTCTTATCTCATGGATCATTAGTCTATTGTGGTTCTTTGTCATCCTTTCAGCTCAAATGAGAAATGATTGATAAGTAATATAAACAGATGATCATTATGTTGTGTATGACGCAGTTAGCCCAGAGCAGGGATTTTGTTTTGGCCAATTTACTTTTACATCAGAATCATAATTAATAAGCATTATTGAAGGACATTCCATTGAAACACAGTCACTGAGAAGTGATCTCTTTGGAATTCATGAGGTAACACAAAGAGATCCTGAACTCATCAACCCTTTCTGTCAAACTGATAACCCTACATAAAAAATAATGTTCAAACTATTTGTGGAAAATACTCTCAATCAACGAAGTCATGCCCAACCAAACTTTATTTCAGAAGAAAACTTTCTTTTCTTGTACTACTAAAGGGATTTGAATTTCCCATCCCTTATTTCTAGCCATTTCCAGTTAAAATTGACTGTGATTTGGTGGAATGACTCGACCTTTCATGAAATACTCTAAATTTGAGCTTAAGAACGTCTATTTTGTCCTAGGATGCATCAAAAATGGAGAGAAACCACAAGCATAAGTTATATTCATTGATTTCATGACTGGTATCAGCGTACAATATTTCAATTGAGTTCTTTCATAATTATAAGGGTAAACCTGTAAGCATAGTAAATGAAGATGTGAGAAGAATAAGTATCCATATCGTGAATCCTTTAGCTCTGTGAATGAAAACTGAAGTTGTTGTGCATGGCTGAGTGCAAGATACATAACACAACCACTTAATTGACATTTTGTTTGGTTAACCAGGCGAGAATATGAAAACCTCATCCCCATTGTACCATTGGTCCATATACTTGTTGAGATAGGTTGTGCTTCCACTCGCGTGTTATTTTCATGTGGTAGGAGCTTCCCTATTGGCTAAGACTGTTGAGTGTAGGACTTACCAAGTGGCGACCAGTCAAAACATTGACCCACTAGTCCCTCACCTACCTTCATTGGCATTTGTAAATGGTTAAGTCACAATAGTTCATCGAAATTATAATGGATTTTATTTCAATAAATTTCGTGAGTGAAAGAAATAGTTATTGTGTGTGAATCTCATGGCTCTGTAATCAATGGGTGTGGATGGAATGAAGCAAGGATGTGAAGAGGAGATGCACTGTTGAATTTGATTTTTTATTTTTGTAAACCAAGTGTGTGGCATTAGCCTTGTAAGTAATATTTTCTTACAAAGGAAAAACAGTGTCAGGGGTGTGGTGAGGAGGCCAAAGATACTAACACAACATTGGCTTCCAATATTTGTTGTCTTTGTGGTTTTCTACATTTGCTCGTTATGGCCTTTGTGAAGTTTCCGATAGGTTTGTGCAAGAAAATATCTAATAAAATAAAAAGTAAGGTAATGAGGTTTGCCTTTAAAGTAAGGATTTTCTCAAATTAGCCTTGAGGTTTTCCTTTGAAATTCAATGAACCCAACGAATTTCCTTTTTTATTTATTTGAGATTTGGTGTGTATATACAGATAGATAGATAGATATTCAATATTTTGAAATTTATATACAGAAAAAGGTAATGCCAAAATTTATCCAAATTTCATCAAACAATTCAAATTTTATCCAAATTTCATGGTCTCTAAATCTGAACTCGAAACTGAGCCATGTGATAGAGGCAACAAGAGTGTCAAAATTTTTGGTTCTATGAGGCATATTTGTGGAAGAAAGAGAGAACTGTCAATTCTGGGACAAGACGTTTTGCAGGTTCTGAGCCCAGATGCAGGATACAACAATATTTCCACTTAGATTTCATTTAGAAATGATTGGGATATGAGATACACTAATCTATCAGAGTTTCTTGTCTAAATGAAGTTATAAAACAATGCTAAACAAACATACAACCTGACATGCTAAGACAGGTTCTTGTTTATAAACATTGACCAAAACCTTTTACTAAATGATCTCTCTCTCTCTCTCTGTTGGGGAGGAGGGTGGGAACATGGCATTGATTTTCTTTCCCTATCAAGATTTCCATATTAATTTTCTATGCACAGACCAAGATATACTTTCGATTTTGTTTTCAAACTTTTATATCCTAACCTCCAATTACGACATTATAATATAATAAATATAAAAGGGTAATACGACTACCAACTTAATCTTATGCATAGTCTATAGTTTCAAATGCTTATATGCTTTCATTTATAAAAAAACTACCAATAATATCCATAGGGACACAATCCATCTCTAAAATGATGGAAGCGAATTGTATCCCTCACAATAAGTTCTCGTTCAACAATCTTGGACATAAATTTAATGGCCATATGGCAGTCACCACATACACGAAGGTTCTTGGTAATCTGTATAGGTGTCCTAGAGCTTGTGCTAATAAGCCCAAATGCGATGGCCAACCTCTCACTGTGGGTAGAAATAACATCTTCCTTCTCTTCTTCCTCAACATTACTTAGCACAAAACTCCTGTCAGGCGTATACCCTGAATCTTTCATCTTCCCAGCCAATAAATCCACCATTGAATATATCCGCTTTGATTGTTTGTGTGATCTGTCTCCAAAAACAAATGAATGGAATCTGTTATTGACCTTGATCTAGTTGCATCTTGGGATCTTTTTCAAATTAGTGTCTTTAATCATTTCTCTCACCTTCATCACTTCCGATCCCACCTTCCAGTCGTAGCATATATGTTTGACAACAATACATAGTTTGCAGCATTATCAGGCTTTAATTTAATAAGATGTTTTGCAACATATTTTCCTAGCTTAATATTGTGGTGAATTCTGCAAGCACCAAGTAGTGCCCCCCACACACCAGCATCAGGTTCTATTGGCATTTTCCTGATAAAGGTGAGCGCCTCTTTCATGTGCCCAGCTCGACCAAGAAGATCAACTGTGCAAGAACATTGCTCCAGGGTAGGTGCAATGCCATAATATTGACTCATGCATTCAAAGTATCGAAGACCCTCATCCACCAAGCTTGCACGACTGCATGCAGATAAGATACTAATGAAGGTGACAAGGTCTGGCTTTATTCCTACCTGTTGCATATGGGTGAAAATTTCAGTTCAAAACCACTCCTAATAATATAATCATGGATCCACTTACCTTGTTGTAGATCTACTAAATGGGAACATACTGATAACACACTAACCATGGTAATTACATTGGGTTTGATGTCTGCCAGCTGCATTTGCTGAAAAATACTTAAAGCTTCATTGGAAAATCCATTCTGGGCTAACCTAGAGATCATTGCACTCCATGAAACCACATCCCTTTTAGACATTTTGTCAAAGACTTGGCATGCTACTTCTACACAGCCGCACTTGGAGTACATGTCAACTAGGGCAGCGCACATATAAACATCAGACTCAAAGCCATTTTTGATGATATGATGATGAATCTCTTTGCCCTCTTGAAGAGCTGATAGCACAACACATGCCTTGAGCACAATAGGAAAGGTGAAATTGTCTGGCTTTATCCCTTCTTGTTGCATTTGATAATAAAACCTTAGGACCCCCTCACATAGCCCTTTCCTGGCATATTATCTGATGATGGCATTCCATATAATCACACCTCGTTCATGTATTTTTTCAAACACAAGTTTGAATCCTAAAAATAGATTTTCCTCAAATCCATTTATCAGGATGTGGGCATGAACTTGTTTGCTCTCTGATAACGCACATATATCTACACAGGCTTGCAAAAGAGCAGCGTAAGTATCAAGATCAATTGGTAGACCTCGATGGATTCTTTCATGTAAAATTCCCAATGTTTCCTTCAATGAACCATCCTTGCATTTGCTGCGGATGCCGTTGGTAGTGTTTAGTGTTGGTTTAGGAACAGAGGAAGAGAATGTTAATAATGGCAGGAGTGAGAATGTTGGCATGCACGGTACAGATGTAAGTCTTGGAGTACTCTGTAAGAATCCCATATAACATGTTTACTCCAAAACCATGATAACTTAGAAAATATCATGTGATTGCTGCTTGAGAAATCTTGAGCGAAACTGCAACTCAAGAAGGCAGGATTTTTCTAAATAATTTTTAGTTTCCGTCGAAAGAGCTACGTTTAGGTTTCGTCGGAAGAGTGACGTTTTTTTTTAGTCAGAAGAGCGACGATATAAATGTAGGAAGAGAGTTTCTATATCCGTCGGAAGAGCGATGCCAAAACCGTCGGAAGTGCGACGCTTTAAATGCTGGAAGAGCTTACGTTCAAATTGTGACACTATTTTGAAAACCTGATAAACATAAGAAGACCGACAGTTATGGCTCGTTAGAAGACCGACGGTTATGGATAGTTATGGAACGTCGGAAGACCAAAAGTTATGGATCATCGTAAGACCGATGGTTTAACTAACGTCAGATTAGCGAAGATTTTGATAACATCGGTAGACCGATGATTTGGCTAACATTAGAATAGCGATGCCTTTGATGACGTCGAAATAGCAACGATCGAGATAACGTCGGAAGAGCGATGGACGTTTAGAAACGTTGAAAAATGTGTCGTTGTTCCGACACTTTATTGAAGTGTCGGAATTGTGACGTAATGGCTAACCACATTTTGCCCTGCCTCAAACTGTCGCTCTTACGATGCCTATGTGTCAGAATAGCGACGAATTGGCCGTTGGAAACTGGGCCAAATGTGCTAGTGATATTTCTCTTTGACTTGGTCAACAACCCAACTATTGGGGCATATTTTTGGCTATTTTATTTTAAATGATTGGGATAAGTCACACTTCTACCATTCAACCGTCTGAATTATTTCCTGTCACTATCCCATTTCATCCTCTTTTGTTCGTACAATGCGACCCACGGTTGTGTTGCTTTGGAATTGTAAAGAACGAATTTATTGATTGCTTCAATTTTTTCATTTGCTGATGAAATCAAACTGACATATAGTACATATGAGATAAAAATATACATTATATCAAAATTCAACATGAATAATTACTTTGTGTAAATTTGAAAAATTTCAAGTCTCTTACTTTTTACATTAGGGGAATTTTGAGGTCTAAAATGGGCCTCCTAAGGAAAATGTACAATCAAAATTCACTTTATGAGAACCAATCACATTTTAGGGGATGACATCATCCTTAATGGTTGAGGTGGCATTATTTGAGTTAAAGGTACTTGTCACATTATTAATGGTGAATAAAAACTCATGGTTAACCATAGTAGTGCTCTAAGTACTTTTAAAGTCATAAAATAAAGTACTCATAATAAATGTCATTTCACATTTTTTGAATAAAATATTATTATTGTCATTTCATATTTTTTGAAAGAAACAATGCATATCTCTACACAATCTTCATGTCTTTACCCACTTTTCAATAAATATTATATTTATATATTTTCATATATTTAATTTTAAATTCTATATTCATCTCATTTTATTTAATATTACAATTTCAAATTAATTATAAGTTAATATCTATATTATTTTTTATATTATATATTATTTTATTTTATGTTATAAATAAAATTCATATATAAAATAATATATTACATTTATTATATTATCTTTATATAGTATATTAATTACATGGTATTATACAATTTAAATAATATAAATTTTAATTAATGGCATATTATATAATTAAGAATTTATGAATTTATAGTTATATTTTATTTTAAGTTATTTATGTACAAAGGACAAATGCATTAGTTGTTCAATGATAATGATTTTTTATTGAAAAAATCATCCTTATTTATAGTCACATTAATACAATTTTTTTTTATTAATTTTAGTTTGTTACAACTTTTGAATTGAATTTAACTATGGTTACATGGATTGTGGTGCAAAAAGTGAATTGCAAATTCATAAATATTATTTTATTGGTTTAACTATTATTTTATTATTTCCTTAGGAGGCCCATTTTAGACCTCAAAATTCCCCTAATGTCAAGCTCCTTTTTCCATTCGTTTGGAGTAGCTCCCCTTCTCTTTTGTCTTCATCCCTTTCATCGTCCCAAATCACCACACATGGTTTGTTGTCGATCTGCTTGATGTACTCACTGACATAATAGAAAGACTTATATGATATGTACCCCTTTGCCATAGACCCCTCGGGTTTTTTTGTTTGTCAAAGAAAAAATTTCAATTTCTTCATGTACCTCTCTAAGAAGAACATTCAATGACAAGAAACTACCCCAACTAATTCAACCTCATCTATTAGGTGGATTAGAAGATGAACCTGCAAGTCCATGAAACTCGTTGGCAATTCCTTCTCAAACATACAAACAATCTCAACTATCTCTTGACGCCACCGTGGAATGCTAGCCACATGAATCTCCTTTGACGTGATCCAACATACAAATGCATATAATTTAGATATGGCACATCCCAGGTCTTGAGGGAATTCGTGTTTCACACACCCATGCACGAACAAAGGATAATGACACTGCAAAGTTATAAATACGTGCAATAATACAAAATTAGTTATGTTTTATGATCCCTGCATGGGATAAATTTATTAATATAAAAAATAATAAAATCATTCTTTTGACATTATACTTACTCTTAGAAGATTCAAATGGTCATCCACAATGAAGTAGTGCCGTAGTGAAGACCTGTATGAAGATGGCACCCTCACACCCATTATAACTTCCTTTGCTAAAGAAAGATCGTATTTTTTTAAAATCCATGGGACATCACCTTCTTTGAAATACCATGAATTAGAGGTATCAATGCCTGCCTCTGATCCTGTACTTTCTAATTGTCTTCGCCAATGTTTCTTTTTACTTTTTGAAGTAATAAGATCTTTCCTAATAGCCAATGTGTCACTTTGTTTCGATGATATGTGCCTTCATAAATAATATGAAACATTTTTAAATATATGCATGGGATCTAATAAGTGGGTAATATTAAGATGCTCCCAATATGGGAGGTTATAAAAGATAGATTTCCTTTTCATCCTAATGGGAAATTTCTCAACATAGGTGTCGAAGAATTCTGGATCATTGAACATAGGCTCCCCATTTGAATCGAAAATTTCTATGAACTCCTTCTCCTTGTCTCTCTCATATGATCTAAGCCATTTAGCTGGTGTCGTTATTGGAGGCCTTTGGGTTCTCTCTTGTTTACCATTGAAAGTGGATGCTGCTCTTCTGTAAGGGTGTTCTTCTGGGAGGAATACCCTGGAGTAGGGATACACTGGCTTTTGTAGGTCATTGGACCATATATCTTTCAGAGAAGGCCCACAAAATTTACATCCAAAATACCCTTTTGTTACAAGACCTACGAGATTATTGTATACAATATATATGCATGGCACATTAAATAATATCATGAGTATCAAAACAATTACAACAAATTAAATAAGTAATATGCGAAAGAACATTGTGTTATGTAGGTAAATCATCTCTGCGGATAAAGACGATCCCTCTAGCCCTAGGGTGGGTCTAGTAACAAGGAATCATGCTAGAGTGTAGGTTCCTAGATATTTGAATGAAAGAGGATGCGATAAGATGGCCTACTTGTGGTCCAAAGCTGTCGTCGACACTCGATGTGATGAGAACCTCTCACTCTTGATCAAAGGCAAGTCACAACCCCTCCGCTTATCACGGTTGGACACCTGCACAGAGATCAGAAAATTATAACCACATACCACATACTAATTCCATCAAAAAACTACTAATCAGTCAGAGAAGACTAGCATATTGCATTCGATAAAGACAAAACAAAAGACGGGAACCAGAAAATAGTCACTTATATTAATAGGTAGAAAGAAGAGATACAACCATGCTCTGACATTGCGGTCTCCTCCAGCGGGGCTCGAATGAATCACATCTCAAAGTTCATCAGGGAATTCGGACGAGAAAAGGGACCTCTCGATGGAGTTCCTTCTTGATCTACCTTCTCAATAACTCAGTTATTCAACTATATATTAGTCTCCAAGTTCAGCACTTCGGCTGTATAATTCTCTTTGTTCAACTAGTTTTCATAAAGAGAGAAGGCTTGTTTATATAGAGGCAAAGGAGGAGGTTGGGATCCCTAAAAAGGTGGAAGGGAGGCCTATATTTTAGGAGTGTTCCAAGGGAGGTGGAAACTACTAACTAAAAGAGGAGTCTGTGGTTGTTTGAGTTCAACCACTCCCAAGGAATCATCCCCAAGGTGGTTGGAATGGAACCTCCGCCTCTATTTTTTTTCAAAACTTGATAAATAGCTTGGCGCGGGTGCTTAACTGGCACAGAGTGCCAAGTGGCACATGCTCAATGTTAAATTCCAGGACGGCACGAGGAGGTAAAGGGCTACTCACGCCAAGGCAAAAATAGGGATTTTTACAGATCTGCTTAGGAAAATGTCAACAAGAAGAATGTTGCCTTCATCAAAAGGGATGCAATGATGTTATTTTCAAAGCATGACACTACGTATTGGTCACAGAAATGACCCTCCAATTTGTGGGATGGGGATTGCAGGGACAGTGACAAAATGCTGTGTAACAGATGCCCCCTAAAGCATGAAGTCTGAGGGAGAGGGAGGGGTGAAATGCTTTATGAGAACGCGTTTGAACCAAACAATGCTGTCGAAAAACCTGCAATTACAAATAAAACTGATATCTCTGATACATGAACACGTGGCATGGGCACAACCATCCATAAATAGAGTATATAAAAACTGAGATCTAGGTATGGACGCAGCCATCCAGCAGTAAAGATCACAAAATAGACTCAGGTATGGTCGCAACCATCCAATCAAAGAGTCATGTAATAAGTCATGATAATCCACAAAGAAATCGCAGCCTGGATTTTAACAAACAAAACCCAGGGTCTTGTGCTCTGTCTTGATCCGAACAAGTACAAATTCAAACATGCAAATATATAAGCTGAAGTCGAACATGCAAGAAAATCATCTGAGTACCATCCAATGATGAAAGCTGTTAATAGATGCGAGAGGAACCACCAATAATGACAATGGCTCTCAAGGTACAAAGGGTACAATCCACAGAATGTGAACAATGATTTGGTATTGAACACCCGCAGAGTGAGTCAATCGAAGGCCAATGACGTGGACCTTACGTCGAATGTGAAGAACCTTCCATTAAGGCATGTAGGCTCCAAGGTACCAAAGGGGAGTCTGTAGATCAGATTCCTGGATAATGAGATGAAGTCGATAGGAAGTGACCTGATCAAAGGTGGGCCATAATGTTTCCCAAATCATTGACACGAGACAGAGGAATATGTTGTTTGTGAATCAGGATCAACAGAGAATCAGAGGGAGGTTGAAAACTTCAGAGGAAAAATTCTCTTGAACATATCAACAACATGACACTGGATTTGGCAGTATTTGACATCAAAGGATTTGAGGTCATGATGACGCGGCAAAGAGAAAATGAGAGGTCAAAAGAGATTACCCAAACCCATGGAGGAAAAAATGACGAAATGAGATGTCCCAAACCCGACATGAATGCAGACAAGTGCCATGTTCAAGAGCGATATACTGCCAACACAACTAAAATATGGTTCCATTTCCCCCCACCATTTCTGGCGAGTACCCCAATTATTTTTGAAAACAAGCTTGAAAGGGATAGCATATGCTTGCACTGTAAGTTTGTCCTTCGGACAAATCCATCCTAGTACATTTTACGAGCCCTAGGAAGGAGGAACTCGACTAACGTCATGATGACGAAGTCTGATGTCATCAGAGTTTAACGAGTTTGACAAAGGAAGAACTCGACATATTTTCATGTTTAGAGAGTTTGAAAAGAAGGCAGAAAAGAAAACTCCAGCAGTCCCTTTTTGTAGGTAGTCTCACAGATCAGAAAAGGTAGAAAAAAAATTCTGAATGAACCTCTTAGTCGCGATAGGCTAAGGTATTCCTTTTTCGTAAATAATCCATCCCAGCCCGAAAAAGGGTTAAACGTACACTGGGTAGATATCATTTCACAGCCATTTAACGAGTTCAAAACAACAACTGTCTTGGAAATCTTTTTAGTTTTAGAGAGTTAGAAAAGAGCTGAAAGATGACTCCAATAGTGACTTTTTTGTGTTTTTACTGAGTTCAAAAAAATATAAAATATAACTCGTTACTTCATCACTGTCGCATGGAAAACCTGTTGCTGCATAATAGATATGTGTAAAATATATTTTTCGAAAATAATACAATAAAATAATCGAAAAACATGCCTTAAAACCTAATTAGGGTTGTGGAAAAGTTATAAAATGCCAAAAATGGTAAAAAATAATTACTTTTCACTTTTACCTCTTGTGGAGCAATTTTTACCCGTTTTACTATGCAATCTTGCGGCGACGATAGCGGTCAATCCAGTACATCAATCGCAAATCCATCAACTCCAGGTAAGAGCTGAGATCCCTCTTGTCATTTTAATCTATTTCTTGCTTCCTGCATTTGTCAATTTTGATTTTTGGAGGATAAATTGCAAAAATTAGGGCTGCGCGGTTGGCGCGGGTTTTAGGCACGGAGTCGTGCCAACCGCCTATTTTTTACACTAGGGCGTGTCCATTGGCACGACTATTTTAGAAACAGTCGTGCCAATGGCACAAACCAATTTCTAGCAAAATTATACACCAATTGTACCAATTATTTACAAATTCAAGGGTAAATATTGATTAATACCACTCAAATGTGTGTGTTTGCAGGTAGAAAAGAGAAAAATGGTCATATAATGGAAAGAACGGGAACATAGTAAAGAAGATGAGTTCTCCATGGAAAATGAGGGAGTTATGGAAGCCTTCAGAAACTGTGGCTTGCTAAAATTCTTTCTAACACCATGTCTCTGAGCCCAACTAGAATTTCTACAATATCCGATCGAAATATGGGACGAAAATCAAGAGAAGTTCATCCTACCGGATCAAGAGCTTGAGATTGATGTCTTCGATGTATATTTCATCACAGGATTATCGCGGAGGGGTGTAGCACCACTCTTAACCGGCACCCGGCCCTGCATGGAAAACATGACCATGGTGATCGATAGGGTATGTCGAGGAGTGCGGAAAGGTTCAGGTAGTGGGAAATTTGATATTCAAACTATCCCTGATTTGACACTACGTGTGGTATTTCATACCATCACACGGGCTGCGGGATCACAACCACCGCATGAAGCAACAAAGACATAGTTGCTTCTTGCTGTGGACTGCATGGCTCCGACTATCTACAGCTGGGCAGAGGCCGTAACCATCAACATGAAGCACCAACTAACCAAATTCAAGAAGACCAAACTGAAAAAATTTGGTTATGGATCCATCCTTGTATCGTTCTTCTTGGAACAATTGCCAATTTTTCACCGACAGGAGGTTATAGTTCCGACACCACCAGCGAGAGAACCACAGATGGCCTGATGGGCAACACTAATGCCAAGGGTAGGGGGTGGCCAACATATGTCTTGGAGGCTGGAATTTTTTGATTGGCTTTGTCGACAACTTATTGTTGTGGAGGATTGGCCCTACTCTGGGACAGATTTCACTGATGATCCAGACCTCCCAATCCCGGAGGGAGAAGATTTGGATGAAGATTTGGGTAAGACTCAATTTTTAAGTTTTATGAGTATTATGATTTTTTTGTTTATTTATGTATGTTCTGACATTAAATCCATGTGATGCAGATGTTGGCCTAGAGAGACCGGCTAGTATTTCATCGATAGCGAGGTGAATCCCTCGCGATTTCGACCCTCAGGGCGAGGGCGATGACGAAGACGAGATAGTGTGCAACCTGTAGGGGATCACTTGAGGATTCCTAGATTATGCACGTTTTGATGATGTTCCTCGCACCTACCAGAGGCATACCGTAGGGGTGCCCAGCCAAAGTCATCACTTGCTGAGGCAGCTAGTATGGGCTGTGACATGTTATCACGAGCACCATGTTGATTAGACACCTAGGTTTATTTTATCTGCATATTTTGCGAGATATGATGTCTTAGGATGTAACAGAAACATACATATATTTTTTGACGTTATGATGCACACAGTTGCAAACATGCGATATATATATATATATATATATATATATATATATAGATATACACATCTATTTCCCTTCATGGATCTTTTACATATGATGATGCTTTTACAAATTATGCAAATGTCTATCTAATACAATGTTAACCACTGTATCAGTTAATGTGTTCATTTGTCTAGGAATATGTTGATTAGTAATGAAATAAAAACGTCTTTCCAATAAACAAATACGTAAATACAATTTCAGAATGTGCGGATTTCTAACCGAATAATGATTATTGAGTTGTAGAAAAACAAGCTGTGAATCTAGATTTACAAGCAATGCACGTATGCCGAGGTTGATTGCCTCAGTTAATAACTCAAAGAGAGTGCTATATTTAGCGACATTGCTTGTAGTCCATCCTAGAAAAATACCTTGCAGATCTATCAACTCACCAGCAGGATCATAAATTACCCAGGCTACCGAAGAAAAATTCTTGGTACTGCAGGAAGCACCATTCACGAAACCAATATAAGGGGTAATAGACATCTGCACAATAAGCAAGACCAAATTAGTAGGAAAACGCTCACAAAGCACACCAAACCCAAATACATGTACAAAAATGAAAATAACACCTATGTACACCTGTTATGAATGAATGGCTCAGGCATAATATTTTTTGAGATACAACCCATTTCTGGGTTGTTCAAGAGGATTACCTTCGTAGTCAATTAACTCATAGGCCCCATTTTGCAATACACATTTAACGATGTATGGCCCATGCCACATAGGTTGTAATTTTCCTGCCCCCATATTATCGTGAGCTTGGTCATACAGGAGGACGAGACCTCCTTCAACGAAGGAATGAGGAGAAACTGATTGGTCAAAATGAGCTTTGACTCGCTTATTTTGTGCTTCGATGATCAAAGTGGCTAAGCGACGAGTTTCGTCCAACCTCTCTAAGTAAAGGAGACATTCTTCTTCTGGCGAAGTTTTTGGCAGTAATTCCAAATCTAACTTGAGCAAAGGTATTTCACACTCAATTGGGAGAGTAGCTTCCAGACCGTAAACCAATTGAAAAGGGGTGAATTCGGTCGCACTCTTAGTCAAAGTTTGGTATGCCCAGAGAGACAAAAATAACTTGAGATGCTAGTTTTATTTGTGGATCCCAATCGTACGCTGAAGCATTGTGACAAGAACTTTGTTCACAGCTTCAACCTGGGCATTGGCTTGAGGGTAGTATGGCGTTGAGCTGTCGTGACGCAGACCCAACATAGAAGTCAACTCTGCCACCATATAATGCCGAAAATGGGAACCATGATCGGTAATGATGGCTTGAGGGACACCAAACCTAGCAATAATATGATTGAATATGAACTAAGCAGCTGTCTTACCATCAGCGACAAGTGTATGCATTGTTTCGACCCATTTGGTGAAGTAGTCCACGGCTACGATGATATAAGCATGCCCCTCGGCCAAGTGAGGGTTGCACGTCATAAAATCGATGCCCCATTTTGCAAAAGGACCAACGGTAATGACAGGGTGAAGAGGAACGGGTGGTGCACGCATCTTGCATTGATAAATTTGGCAATCATGGCATTTACGAACTGCAACAATACAGTCTTTGAAAATGGAAGGAAAAAAATAACCAGCACGAAGTATCTTTTGTGCTATAGCATAACCAGACATGTGACCACCACAAGCACCACTGTGACAATCATTCAATACTTTCTTAGCTTCCTCGAGGGTCAAACATTGGCGGAGTACGAAATCAACTCCAACGCGATAGAACGTATCTCAGAATATACAATAAGGTTGCGAGTGATGCCAGATATGGCGATGGGCATCCTTTGTCAACTCATATCGGAATGTGGAAGTCTGGAGATATAAAATGATATCACCGTACCAAGGGTTGAGGGTTCTAATCAAGAAAAGTGTATCATCCGAATACGGTCCTCAAAATGAAACGGAGCAGAGTCAGAAGGGAGGGAACAAATCAAATCAGCAAAAACTAGTGATTTCTTGGATTTGGCAGCAGTAAATTCCAAATTGAACTCTTGAAGGATAACGATCCATTTGGATTATTTCCCCCCCAGAAATTGTCGAGACAAAATATAGGTCATGGGGTTAAAATTGGAAATCACAGTCACCATACACAAAAGGATATAATGACGAAAGCGCTGAAAGGCCTGGACTGCAGCTAGTGCTAACTTCTTAACATGAGCATAACGCGTTTCAGGATCAAGAAGGTTACAAGACAAGTAATAAATAACATGCTCATGACCGTCATCATCGTCTTCTACCAAAACGATGGCAATTGTACTAAAAGCAGCAGCCAAATAGAGGGAAAAATCACGGTGATAATTTGGAGGACGTAATAAAGGAGCATTGACCAACAACGTCTTGAGTGCATCAAAATATTGTTGAGCAATCTCATCCCAATAGAAAGGAACATCCTGTTTCAGAAGTTGTGTGTATCCTTTAGCTACTTCGGCATAGTTCGGTATAAAATGGCATAGAAAATTCGCCTTTCCTTGCAGACTCTGCAACTGATGTAATCAGGATGGAGAGGGGAGATTGAAGATAGCCTCAACCTTGAGTGGATCGAGGCAAATTTCGTCTTTAGACACGATAAACCCTAAAAGTCTACCAGAATCAACGCAGAAGACACATTTATGCGGATTAAGCCGAATGTTATAGTGTCGACATCGAAGAAAGATTTGACGAAGATGGTCCAGATGGTCCCTACGCTTAGCTGAATGAGATGGAAGGTCATTCAGGTAAGGCTGAACGATATGACGAATGTCATGGAAAGCATAGGGCATCGCTCGTTGGAAAATGGCCCCAGCATTCTTTAAGCCAAAAGGGAGTTTCTTGTATGTAAAGGTACCCCAAGGATAGATAAAAGCTGTTCTGTGGTGATCAGTCGGGAGAATGTTAATCTGATTATAGCCAGAAAATCCATCCATAAGGGAAAAAATATCACTCCTGACACAGTCGTCAATGATCTAATCGATGAAGGGAGTAGGATAATTATCCTTAGGACAGGCCCGATTGATGTCATGGTAATCAAAACAGACACGGATAGTTCCCTATTTCTTATCGATAGGAACGATGTTTGAAACCCAATCTGTCAAGGGAATTGGATAAATGAAACCAGCTTTGAGAAGTTTTTCAACTTCACCTTTAATGGCTGCAACCTTTCTAGGGTGCACCGGACGAAGATGCTGGCGAACACGCTTCGAACCGGGATAGGTAGGGATTTCATGCACCACTATATTAGGATCAATGCCGGGAATTTCTTCGTAGGACCAAGAGAAGACATCACGAAATTTGCAGAAAAGGCTAGTATAAACTTGGAATTCATATGAGAACAAGTGACTCCCACATGGATGTTCTCGACGATTCCTGGCTTCACAGAAATGTCAATAGGCATCATTTGTATGATATTGCTCAAGTTTCCTTCTGTAAAGACTTCATGTGTCAGGATTGGCATTTGAAGCAGAGGAGAAGGAGCTTGAGAAGAAAAACTCTCAAGACATGTAGAAATAGCCCCGAGGCCAGGCATAAAAAAAGAGCGATGATGACCATCATCCCATGGAAGGTCTTCGAGAGACATGGTTTCCATGATGGATTCATTGGAAGGAAACACTTCTTTCAAAGGATCAGGCAAGTCTGAATCACCGAGCCAGGGGGATTGAGAATACACGTCAAGAGACAAGCTTAAAGGAGCACCATCAGATGGTGGAGTATCTAATGCAGTAATGAGTTCACAATAATCGATTTCAATCAGACTCAAAGGCATGGAATCACCAAATGAATTGAGTTGTTCAGGTGAAGGAATAATCCATGGGTCATCGGACCAAGAGATCATATTAACTTGAATAGTCTTAGGTGGTGGAAGGGGAAAAATATCCATGAGGGCTGGATCCTTGAAGAGACCCAACCCAACGCTCTCGAAGGGAGTAGGGATTTTATCCACATACAGAAATTTGTTCTCAGGAGAAGAGGTGAAGAATGAAAATTGATCAACAGTAACAATTTTTCCCTCGTGTGGAAATTTAAAAACAAGGAAGAGGGTGGATGGAACACAAATCATAGTGTGAATCCAACTGCAATCAAGTAGAAGATTGTAATTGAGTTTGGCATCAACTAATTCTACTTCAACATTAACTTTCTTACCTTTCAAGGTAATTAGAAAACTTGTGAGAACACCCAAAGGTTTAGATTCCCTTCCATCAAATGCTTCAAGGGAATTTGATGAGGAATTCAGGGCTGGAGAGCCAATGGTCTTCCAGCATGAAGCTGACATGACGCAGATTGATGCACCTTCGTCCACAATGACTCGATGGATGTCGAGACCATTAATAAAGACTTGTATAATGAGCCCAATCTGGTGCAGAAGTCGTGGGACGAAATTCCCTAGATCGAAAGAGGGAAGGCTAGTATCAGCAGGATTAACCCCGCCGATCGCAGATAATAAAGCTTTCCGTTGAGACGGACAAATCTAAAGTAATTCTAACGCTGACATCGCGGATGACTCCTGTGCCAAATCTTCAACAATATTATAATGTTGAGCAACACGGGTGTTGGGATTATAAGAAGACTTCCAGAGAACACCTTTGGAAGGTGGGCACACAACAGGTTCAACATTGGGCCTTTCAATCTCATGAGGACCAGAAACAGGTGGGGGAGGAGGACCATCAACGATCTCCTTCCTAGTTTCCTGACGCGGTCCAGTATAATATTTCGACCGAGTAGTGATAGAAACAGATGCATAATTGTTCATCATGAACACTTGAGAGCCAAATGGAGCAGATGACTGAGGCTGCTCTAACATATGGGTCTGCTGAGATGGAAAAGGTTCTTTAAGAACAACAGGAGTACCCTGAGTGCCCTTGAGCAATCTACTCACTTCGGTCCATCGAGGACAGTCCTTGGTGTAGTGCTCTTCATCACAAATCGAGATACTTCGGCTTACGTTGCAAACAATCATCAGCACGAGGTTTGGATGAATCTGGTTTCAGGGTATCGGCCTTGGGTTTGCCTTTACCCTTGTTTTTTCCTTTAGGAGTATTATCCGTAGGATTGGCCTAAACGACATTGACCTCTGAGGTTTTACCAGGATTTGAACTAGACTGAGGAGCAGTATCATTAGAAGAATTAGAATTTTGTTTCCTAAGGTTGGAGGAAGAAGACTTATGCGAGGTCTGAGACATAGAACCAATAATACCATCGACGGATGGGGTTGTCAGTGTGTTAGAAGTTGTAGGTTGAGGGGCATCAGTAAAAATATCCTACAATATTCCCGATTGAGAGTACACGAGATCAAGGTATTGGGCACGGGAAATGGCCTATTCCTCGGTTACACATGCCCCCATGGCGATGTATTTCGCAATTTGATTGACAAAGGAGGTAGTGAACCAATGAGTAAGAAGTTGATCAAGAATTTCAAATTTGATCAAGTGACGACGACGTCTCCATTCATGAATATGGTTCGAGATATGAGTAGCTCGGTCCTGTTTCAAGGAGGTGAGGAGATGTGTCCCAGCTTCATAATGAACTGGTAACTGAAAATGAGTAAGGAATGCCATGGTGAGAGAGTTTAAATCTTGAAATATACCACGATAAAGCTTGATATACCACTTAGCAGTAGCACTAGTAAGAGTCCGTTGGAAAAGACGAAGCCGAATAGAATTGTCAGCCCAAGAGTTAGAGGAACACCACAAGTGGTAAGTCATAACATGTGCTTGGGGGTCTTCTTCGGACTTGTCCTAAAATTTGGGACAATCACCAGGAATCTTAGTCGGAACCAGAGGCCAATATGGGTTATGAAGAATAGGATCATTCGTTAACTTGGACACATCCGGTAACTCCAATGTAGCAAGAAATGGAAATTGAGGGTTAAAAGGCAGAGTAGGTCCTTGATAAGAACCCAAATTCACATTCCACCCTATTTGAGAAAGATTCTCCGCCCATTGGTTCTGTCTTGAAGGATTCTGACGATATGGGGGATAAATCGAATAATTTTGTTGATATTGAGGACTAGGATACTGCTTCGGAGTATACCATCAAGGTCCTTGCTGAGCAACATAAGGATTTTTCGGCGGAAAATAAGCATGGCCTTGCGGTTGATTATATTGCAACTGAGATTGAGGGTGATAATTAAAACCTTGAGGTGCACTATATACTGGTCGATATTGACCATGAGGATAATAAAAGCCTTGGGGTTGAACTGGCTGTTGATAAGTGGGGCCCTGTTGAGCTGAATAAATAGGGTAAACTAGTCGGCCGTAAGACTTAACAAAGCCGCAAAAGGGTAGGACCCATCAGGAAGCTGCAGTAAAATTGTTGTTGAGATTGAAAGTCATGCAGGTTTGCTTGAGCAAGTCAGCCTCTTGCAGAGCAAAGCTGGCCTCGGTGCCGAGAGCCTCTGTGCTGCCCTTGTTGATGCGGTGGGCCTTGTTGTCAACAATTATTGCTCACTCCTGTGAGACAACCTAGAGTCACATGCACTGCCTAGACATCTTAGCATAGCAAGGAGCTCATAATATAGCTTCTGGGTTGTCAATCCAAAATCTCTCTTACTATCACTTGTAAAAACAAGGAAATTAGTTTAAATGGCACCAAACTCTCTCAGAAGCTGATACAAAGATAAGAATAATGTAGGAACAACATGCAAAACTCCAATACAAAAGCATCAGATAGTTAAGAGAAAACTTACTGCAAAGAGGGCCAGTTCAAATAATATGCCAGAGAAATCAAATATCAGAAAGTGGATGCAGTGAAGAAACGTGAAGAAGATACTAGTTAGCATGAGGCTGATACCCAGATACACAAAAAAACCACATATGGGCTTATCCAACTAAGAATCCATACATGACAATGGCGTTTTAAAAGCACCCACCTCAAGTAACTAATATAGCAGAAAATATGGATGAAATGAACATGGAATAGTATACCATGACTAGGCCTATTTAAAGCGCTTGACTAATCCAAGTATGGGCACCAATTAAGATGAATCCTTACTTAAGACCAGTGAGCCACTCACATTCTAGAACATGATACAAGAAGATAAATAGCATGAAACGAGATATTATATTAACACATAAGAAAAGATTACATACTGTGGGATACCAAAGACCAGAATCCTCATTACAGTTATAACTCCTCCTCACTGAAACCCTACGGGCTCTGAGCCTTCATACAGAATCTTTACAAGATGTATACAAAAGCCTTTCACTGCACAGTTTGCTGATAGAAATCTGGAACCCCCACAATGTCTTTTTTCCTCATTTTTATAAGAGAAACCGAAGGCTCTAGAGAGTGAGGTAGGTGATATACATTTAATGATCTTATTTAGAAAAAATTTGAAAGAAAAACCCACCTATGTTGTTTGGCGGTGTTGAACTGGTGCAAGTACTCTGCTACTACTTCATGAAATAAATGCTGAGAATGAAAATCTCCTCATGAACAAGACATAAAGAATAAAATATACACATGTTCTGTACTTGGCGGGAAGAGAAAAATCTGCTGCAATAAAACCTTGAGGTTACTTGTTTTTGCGCATGGTACTCTTGGCCCTCTACCTTTGAATTAAAATCCCAGATCTTTAATGCAGGGCGTTGTATTTCTCGATCTTTCACTGATATTACATGCGGCCCCATTAATGCTTTCACCTACCCAAATCTGCCCTTTGATTTTCTCTGGAGGGTTCTACAATTGCAAATCCTTGCTTTCTTTAATGGTGGTCACATCATAGCAGCTCCTGGATCTTTTCCCACCAATTTTACTCCTGAAACATGGTCCTGCTGTGCATTCTTGGCCTCTGTAATGGGAGTGACGAATCAGGATAATTATTAGCCATGATAAACCTACAAAAACAAAAACTCGTTAAATAAAACCAATCACAGGGATGGCGGACATGATGGGGTTAATGGAGATGGTGGAGCAGGTTTACAAAGAGGTAAAAAAGTGCAGGGTGGCAGAGAAATTACAGTGGAGGTATGGCGGAATGGCTGACTGGAGAGAAACATTAACATATAACACAAGATTGATATATATATGAATAGCGGAGGGTGAGATGGTGAACACGTGGAGTAATGACGTGGTGGGGGACTCGGTCAGCGGGTGGTCAAGCGGATGATCTGGACCGTTCAATTCCGGAGTAAGATCCACGGCTACAAATGCTTTGAGGTAATGGGACGGTGGGCCATGGATGTGATAGACACGGGTTAAAGTGCGTGCAGCTTCGGAGGATATCCACAGTTGAATGGAGGTCAACAGATCCAACGGCGCTGGTGAATTCCGCTGCCCGTCTATGGTCGGACCTTAACGCGCGAAATGGGCGGTTTGGAGATCGTACATTGAGGACACGCGTCATGCAGCATGTGGAATCGCTGCCATTTGATCGAAAACCACCAGCCCGGTGAAGATAGTGCGGAATTAACCACTGGTTTTCGGGAGCGGGGGCCACCACGGGTGATTTGGTTGCGGGCCGTTGATTTAATTAAAATCGGACGGCTGCGGTTTGGCCCGAAAAAATAAGGCGATAAGCTCCCACCTGTCTGGCACACAGCCTTGCACCTGGGTCACATGGGAACAAAAATAGGGAGGGCTAAGATCTCAGGGGCTAGGCCCGATAAATTTTTAATTATGGGTTTTGAGCCTTTGTACAGTGTATTTTTTGGACAGAAAGGGTAACGACAAGCAGAATATGGAGGTTTTTGGCCACGGTAGTAGGTTTTAAAGGTTTATATGGGGCGGTAGGCCAAAAATTTGAATGGAGGGGTTGACATGCACAACATCGGCTCCATCTGGGGATGGCATGTTCATCCTTGGACATGTCGAGAACTTGCAGACCCTTGATCATCTTGTATGTAGATTTCGCTCTTCAGCCCTTTTGCTTTTTCCTCAAAACTCATTAGCGCACATCCCTTATTAAAATAAAAACTAAAACAAAGTCTATATACAATATAATACAACAGGCATACTCTGCCTGAATCAAAATTGAAAGTAGGGCTTTAGGAATTGGCCGTTCACAGGGGCATCTAACAAGTCACCCTGCAAATTTTCTAAAATAAATGTATTATTACCTTTTAGCTCCATAATCTTAAATGGGCCAAACCAAAGTGGATCAAATTTAGCATGTTTTCCCTTTTCAGCCCTCCGGATATCCCATCTGAGAACCAGATCACCAATTTGAAATTTCTTGTCTTTTGCATGCTAATCAAAGATGTTTTTCATTTTCTCCTGATACTCCGCTAATCTCTGATTCACTTGGCTCCGTGTTTCCTCCAATTCTACCAGTTGGTTAATTCTTCTGACCATGTCATCTGGTTCTTCTTGACTTTCCTGCATGAAACGTGCCACTGGAAAAGCCAATTGCACAGGAAACACAACTGTTCGCCCATATAGCAGTTCATAAGGAGATTTCCCAGTTGCTCTCTTGCTAGTTACTCTATTCACCCACAGAGAAAATTTCAATTGGGAATCCCAATTCTTTTGATTCTCATTAATTGTCTTCTTCAAGGCCCTCACCAGAGTTTTGTTGGAAGATTCTGCCAAGCCATTCCCCTATGGATAGTAAGCTGTGGAGTGATTTAATGCAATATTATACTGCTGGTAGAAATTTACAAATTTATTGGACTTGAAGGCCTGTGCATTATCAGTTACAATTCTAGCTGGACAGCCAAACTTGGATATGATGTTCTCTTCCATGAATTTGATGATTACAACATCTGTAGCATTTCTCATAGGTATGGCTTCCACCCACTTTGTAAAGTAATCTGTTGCAGTCAATATCCATTTATGTTGGCCACTTGAAGGGGGATGTATTTCTCCAATAAAATCTAATCCCCATTGCCAAAATGGTTCATCTATATGAACTGGAATTAGGGGAAAAGCAGGCAGCTTTTGTCTCTCAGCAAATTTTTGACACTTATCACATGCTCTAACCCAATTAAAAACATCTCCAAATAATTTAGGCCAATAAAAACCAGCTCTCAATATTTTATGTGCTGTGGCCTTCCAACTGTAATGGCCTCCACAAATCCCTTCATGAAACTCCACCATTATATTTTCTACTTCATCCTCTGTGAGGCACAATAATAGTATGCCTAAAGGATCTCTCCAATATAACTGACCATTGGCAACTATATACTTTTGTGATTTCAGCCTCAAAGCCCTGTATTTTGATTTATCACAGCTGGGTGGACAGCTGAGTGTTAAAAGATATTCAACTATTTCTTTGTAACAAGGACTAGTGAGATATTTAATGTGTATCTTTTGAGTGGCTAGCTCTAGTCCATGTTGCTCTTCTCCTTTCTCAGACTCTTCATTCGCCATCATGGACAAATTTATGCCTAGAGCCTGATGATTTGACTCAGAAAAAATTTTGGCTAGCCCTTGTCCTTTAACCAACTTAGTGGGTCTTATGTCCAGGTCATACTCCTGTATTTTTGCAACCCATCTTCCTCTTTTGCCTTCACTGTCTCCTTGAACGAGGATATCTTTGACAGCTGCTGTAGGATCATATGCAGTAATGTGAGATTGCAAAACATATGTTCTAAAGGCTTTGAGAGACTTCACCAGGGCGTATGCCTGCTTCTCAAGTATGTCATACTTTAATTTTGCTTCATGTAATACCTGGCTAAAGAAGGCTATAGGCTGCTCATATCCTTCTTTATTTTTCTGCAACCATACTCCAGCTATTGTATGAGGTGATGCAAAAGAAAAAATCATAAATGGCTTGTTGTAATCTGGTCCAGCTAGTACAGGAGCTTCAGCAAATGCCTGTTTTATTTTGGTGAATGCATCTCTAGATTCCTGAGACCATTTTACTTCATTATTATTTTTCAACATACCAGTTATATGCCTAACTATCTCAGCATAGTTAGGAATAAACCTTCTCAGGAATTTGATTCGGCCTAGAAACACCTGCACTTCCTTCTTATTCTTGGGTAAAGGAATACTGTTTATAACTTCAACTCTCTTAGGGTCTATTTTCACACCGTCTTTAGTTACAATGTGCCCCAAGAGTTTTCCCTCATCTAATGCAAATAAAGACTTTTGTGGATTAAGAGAGAGACCATACCTTCTGCATTTTTCAAAAGTTATTCACAAATGCTCAATGTGCTCATCATCATTCTTGGAAAATACTGTAAGGTCATCAAGATATACCACCAGAAATTTATCCTGTTCACCAACAAAAGCAATATCCATAGCTCTCTGAAAGGTGGCTCCTGCATTGATTAATCCAAAAGGCATCCTGGAATACATGAATGTTCCCCATGGTGTGGTGAAAGCAGTCTTCTTTTGATCTTTTGGGAACACAGCCACCTGATTATAACTAGAAAAACCATCCATCATTGACGTTCTGGACGCTCCCACCACTTTCTGCAGGATGTGGTCCATCTTAGGCAGTGGATAATTATCCTTTAAAGATGCTCTATTTAAATTCCTGAAATCCACACATAATCTTATTTCTCCATTCTTTTTGCGAACAGGAACCAGGTTAGCGACCCATTCAGAGTATCTTAGTGGCACAATTATTTTGGCTTGTAGCAGCTTCTTGATTTCTTTTTCAATAGAGGGAAGCAGCAGAGGATTTATCTGTCTGAGCTTCTGCTTATATGGTTTTGCATCTTCCCTCAGAGGAATTTTATGCTGTATTATATTAATATCAAAAGTTTTTAGGTCCTGATAGGACCATGCAAATACATCTTTGTAAGATTGAAACAACTTCAGATATTTCTCTTTATATTCTTCTGGGACCTTCTTAGATAATTTCACAATTTTTGGATCGGTATAAGTACCCAGATTTAAATCTTCCATTTGATCTTCTTCTAGCATAAAGCATGAAAAATCTCCTTCTTTACTATAGACTGGTGAATTTTCAGAGTTATCAGCCTTAGTAACTACCTTGACAAATTTAGTCTCTCTATATAACCTTCTCTCCTGTCCACCAAAAACTGGGATGGTAGCATATGTTGAATCCAGCTTAATTGACCCACCAATTTTTGTACCCTAGGACCTTGACAGCAACATGCCAAAGCGGGCTGGGATATCAGCCACCACAATGTCCATGACCACACTCTTTGCTGGAATTTGGGCCAAATTGACCACTAAATCTTTAATCATCCCCAAGCATTTGACTCTTTTGGAATCAAATGAATAAAGGTATTTATATGGGCGTGTGATTTGCAGTCCTAGTTTTTCCATGACTGACAAAGGCATAAGATTATGGGAAGCCCCAGAATCTAGCATACAATTGTGTAACATCAGGTCATGGATCACTAAAGACACGTAAAAAGGAGGAGTAGAAGGGTCTATCTCCTCGACATGTGGGCCAAAGACTACCAGGGGTCTTTCTTCTTGAAGGTTCAAACTATCAGGTACAATTGGTATTTCAGGAGGAAGCATGAAGGAGGTAACTTGAGATTGATATGCAGGTTGTTTTAGCAGTTCGGTCAAGGGGACTGGAATTTTAATTTTCTCAAGCTCTTTTTGTAAACTAAAAGCAGAGGAAGGATTTTCTCTTACAACTTCTTTAAATTCTTTATTTTCAGCTGGGAACTTAACTACTTTTGACAATGACTCAGTATGGGGAGGACTGACTACTTTTGAAGAAGAGGAGACTTGGTCATTAGACTGTGAAGGCTTGTTCAGAGGACTCTTACCTTTTTCTGCAGCTTTTTGCACTGATGGTTCTCTCTGTGCAGGTTCCCCCTTTTGAAGTGGCTCATGTTCTTCATCTTGAGTACTTATCCTCTTCCTTGAAGATCTGAGATCATATTTTACATTGAATTGCGCTTGCATGAAATCAGCAAATTGTTTACAATAATGATCAATCTCTGCTTCTTCTTCTTCTTGCAACGGGCATTCCACTTCATCGTTGTTTGAGAACGCAAAATTTGAATCTTCTAGTTCATAAGCAGCATCTTCAGTGGAGTCATCTGCTGGACCTTCTAGGTACAACAGGCGTGGTACCTGATCTGGTTGCTCTTTTGCTTCTCTTGGCAATATCTGCAGTGGTGGTATTTTATACTGAGGATTGTATCCTTTGTTTGGGGCATTATAAAAATTATTGGGGGCTGAATTCTTAGCCTCTAATTCAAGTTTAACCATCTTCTTAATCATCTTGCTTATTTCATCCATCTTATCTGAATCATTCTCCTGGTTAGAGGAGGAAACCTCTTCTTTACCTCTCCTCCTAGTATCCTGTTCAACTTTCCCCTTTTATTTCCCAGTGGAGGCAAAGTTTGCTTCTAGCTCGAGGGCATCTGATTGATAATCATCTAAAGTGGCAGGTTTTCTTTCCCTCAAGGAGAAGTCAAAATTTGAGTCAAAGGCTGCTATGAAAACCACTTTAGCAGCAGTATGGTGAGACTTCATCTCAGGAGGCAGGCTCAAATATAACTTGTTAAATATTTTAATAAACGCTGACACTCCTTCATTATGTTTCTTCTTAAGAGTATTGAATTCAGTAAGACACTGTCCATGATCTTTCTTTTCTCCCCATTTCCTGAGAAAAGTATTCTCCATGTCATCCCAGGTGGTCACTGAACGGTTTCCTAAGGTCTTGAACCATTTTCTGGCTTCACCATCCAAAGATTGCACAAATAATCTTAAGACCACATCTAAATGTTCAAAATTAAGGTTCTCTGCAAAGGAGAAGAAAGTCTCAAGATTTTTCTGAGCATCAATTTCATTTTCTCCATTAAATCTAGGCAAAATCTTCAAATAATCCTGTGGCATATCATTTAGCACTTGGGGTAAGGCCAGTGGAGCATATTTGTTCAATAGAAAAGCTGGTACATTAGCCATTGGAGGAGGTGGGGGCTGTCCAACAATCTGAGGTACAAACGGAGGAAGGGGAGGCAGAGGGAGTGGAGTATGTATAATAGTCGGAATGTGCTGTACAGAGGTCTGAGGTGTGGATGGAAACAATTCACGATTAACAAGGGCTACCTCTGTAACTTCTTTAATTTCCTCAGCCCCGGGAGTAGGATGAAAATCCTCTTCAATCCTGGCACTTTCCCTAGGTGGACTTTCTGAGTAATATGCGGGATTTTCCTCGGTGAAATTGGGATGTTCTGTTCTGATTTCTTGAGAAGAAGAGGAAGGATAATCTTCTACAGAATATTCAGGGATTTCAGCACGAATTGATTTCCTCTCTTTCCAAACTCTTTTATGAATGATATTCTCTGGATCAGACACGTAAGGTGTCTTCGACTGAGATGTATCTGATCTCAAATGTGGCTTACGAGGAGCTAGGACTACCAATAGATTTATCAAATAAATAACAGTGGAGTCGCCAAGGTGAGAGATATACAACTCTTCAACTCTCTGTGCTCACCTGATTAGAGAGTGAATATGATTTGTCGAGGCCCAGGGAAATTGATATTCTTAAATTTGTCCCCGGCAACGGTGCCAGAAAGATGTTGTCGACAATTATTGTCTACCCTAGAGATAGCCTAGAGTTGCTATAGACCAGTGCCTAGGACATCTTAGCATAGCAAGGAGCTCATAATATAGCTTGGGTTGTCAATCCAAAAGCTCTCTTACTATCACTTGTAAAACAAGGAAATTAGTTTAAATGGCACCAAACTCTCTCAGAAGCTGATACAAAGATAAGAATAATGTAGGAACAGCATGAAAAAATCCAATACAAAAGCATCAGATAGTTAAGAGACAACCTACTGCAAAGAGGGCCAGTTCAAATAATATGCCACAGAAATAAAATATCAGAAAGTGGATGCAGTGAAGAAACATGAAGAAGATACTAGTTAGCATGAGGCTGATACCCAGATACACAACAAAACCACATATGGGCTTATCCAACTAAGAATCCATACATGACAATGGTGTTTTAAAAGCACCCTCCTCAAGTAACTAATATAGCATAAAATATGGATGAAATGAACATGGAATAGTATATCATGACTAGGCCTATTTAAAGTGCTTGACTAATCCAAGTATGGGCACCAACTAGGATGAATCCTTACTTAAGACCAGTGAGCCACTCGAATTCTAGAACATGATACAAGAAGATAAATAGCATGAAATGAGATATTATATTAACACATAAGAAGAGATTACATACTGTGGGATACCAAAGACCAGAATCCTCATTACAGTTATAACTCCTCCTCACTGAAACCCTACGGGCTCTGAGCCTTCATACAGAAACTTTACAAGATGTATACAAAAGCCTTTCACTGCACAGTTTTCTGATAGAAATATGGAACCCTCACAATGTATTTTTCCCTCATTTTTATAAGAGAAACCGAAGGCTCTAGAGAGTGAGGTAGGTGATATACATTTAATGATCTTATTTAAAACAAATTTGAAAGAAAAACCCGCCTATGCTGTTTGGCGGTGTTGAATTGGTGCAAGTACTCTGCTACTACTTCATGAAATAAATGTTGAGGATGAAAATCTCCTCATGAACAAGACATAAAGAATAAAATATACACATGTTCTGTACTTGGCGGGAAGAGAAAAATCTGCTGCAATAAAACCTTGAGGTTGCTTTTTTTTGTGCATGGTACTCTTGGCCCTCTACCTTTGAATTAAAATCCCATATCTTTAATGCAGGGCGTTGTATTTCTCGATCTTTCACTGATATTTCATGCAGCCCCATTAATTTTTTCGCCTACCCAAATCTGCCCTTTGATTTTCTCTGGAGGGTTCTACAATTTCAAATCCTTGCTTTCTTTAATGGTGGTCACATCATAGCAGCTCCTGGATCTTTTCCCACCAATTTTACTCCTGAAACATGGTCCTGCTGTGCATTCTTGGCCTCTGTAATGGGAGTGACGAATCATGATAATTCTTAGCCACGATAAACCTGCAAAAACAAAAAATCGTTAAATAAAACCAATCACAAGGATGGCGGACATGGTGGGGTTAATGGAGATGGTGGTATAGGTCTGAGGGGATGATGAAACGATGCAGGGTGGCGAAAAACACAGGGGGACGATGATGGAGGTGGACGGGTTGACCAGGGAAAGACAATGGAATGTATATATGAATGAAACATATATATGCATGGAGGAGGATGAGACAGTGAACACGTGTAACGTTGTCGTGGTGGGAGGCTCGGTCAACAGGTGGTCAAGCGGATGATATGGGCCACACGATCATTAGATGAGATCAACGGTTTTAATGCATCGGAGGACAATGAAATGGTGGGCCAGGGACGCAATAGACGTGGGTTAAAACATGTGCAGCTCCGGAGGATAGCCACCATTGGATGGAGGACTTGAGATCTGATGGCTGACGATGATTCCGCTGCCCGACCTTTGACTGAACAATAATGCGCGAAATGGGCGGTTTTGGGAATCGTACATGAGGACACTTGTCATGCGATCTATGGAATCGCTAGCTTCGCAGAGAATACCGCCCTCTCAGCAATGGTGGTGCGGAATGAAACCGCCGGTTTCACAACGGATATGGGCGCGGGGACCACCACGGTAAGCACGGCTCCGCTCCGTCGATTTGTTTTTGATCGGACGGCTCCAGACGCGCCCGAAATATTTGACGATAAGCTCCTGCCTATCCGGCACACGGTTTTGCGCCCGGGTCATGTGAGAATCCAAACAAAGGGGCTAAGACTGTAGGGGCTAGGCTCGATATGTTTTTAAATGTGGATCTTAACCTTTGCAGAGTGTATTTTTCGGGCGGAAAAGGGTAGCGATAGGCAGAAAATGGGGTTTTATGGCCACGACGGGGGATTTAAACAGATTTAAACGGATTTTCAAGTTAAAAACTTGAACGGAGGAGCTAATGACCACAAAATAAATGTAGGGGTTGATATGTACAACAGGCCTAATGGTTGCGATGGACCAGGTTGTCCCAGAGGAGGACCAGAGGGTTGTCCTTGTTGTGGAAAGTTTGGACTAGTCTGAGTATATGATCCCATTTGTTGTAAAAAAGGTTGTCCTTGCAATGAATAAATTTCCCCCCCAAGACCATAAGAAGATCCTGGTTGATATAAAGGTTGACTGGAAGGCCCCTGGGGTTGCCCTTGTTGGACCATAGGCTGACCTTGTAAAGGTTGGCCTTATGGACCGTAAGGTTGTCCTTGAGGACCTAATGCAAGCCCTAACTGAATCAAATGTTTTCCTTGAAAGGGTTATCCTTGTGGACCAGGAGGTTGCACCTGATAATTCATCCCAATTTCAGGAACGATTTCATAAGGGTCATAAACAGGAACGACACGCTCATCATAATGATGGGGAGTAGGAAACACATAGATGGGGATACCAAAAACATCATAGCGATGAGGAGTAAGATAAGGCAAATAGACAAGATTACCATATTCTTCATAATGGTGTGGTGGATTAACAGGAGCATGAGGCTGCTCAGAAACCTGAGAGTTCTGTTGATGAATAGCCAATAGATACTCTTCAAAAGTGAGGCCACCAGGTATCTCAGTCGAGGCTCCTGGTGACTGAGTGACCGACGCAGACGCAACCCTACAGGCCGTAGGTTGAACTGGGACAGATGTAACCAAAAGTGACGAAGCAGGTGTCGTCGATGATAGTATTAATGATGGAAGGACTGGAATCCTGGATGGAGTAGATGCTACCATGGATGCAACACCAGCAATAATCTATAGAGACCTATATCCGGCTAGAAGTGACACCGATGGTGAATATTGAACAGACACATGAGGGGTGTTTTCAGAGAAAAGTTGATATTCTTCAGTAGAAACAGGAATTCCATCACTGCCAATAGGACCTGATGTGTCCATGTCTGACTCCTCCGCAAGATCTTTGAAAATACTACGGGAACTAGGAGGTATAACATCAGCTAAAAATGGCGATCCCGACATAAGAGGAGGGAATTCTTCCTCATCCCCAAAACCAGACCAAGCACCCGAGGGAGGCCAATTGAAATCAACTGGCTCGTCAGAAGGAGATGGGTAGCAAGAGGTAAGATCGACGAGAGAATAGGCTGTTGAAGCTCAGCAAACCTAGAGGATTGAGGATTTTCAAACGAACTGTCCGGTAAAGGACTACCTCTAGAAGGGAGTGAGGACAACGAAACTGGTGGTTCCGCCACCATGACTACTTCAGAACAAGAAGGAAAAAAAGAGATTCGAGCAAAGACTAAAAAAACCAAGGAAAACAAAAACAAGCCAAGTACCGAAACTTTATAATGGGTGTGTGATCATGGGTAGTTTATTTTATGACACTGAAACCAAACTTCGCTGTTTCATGTTTTAAGAGTCAAGAAACAGGCAAAATATGACTCTAGTCACTTTCAATTTTGAACGAGCGCGAAAGGACAAGTGCTCGATGATCTTTTCAATTTTAAAGAGTCAGTAAAGATAAAAAATGACTGCTCAAGTATTCTAAGCAAGAGGGTATGCCAGGCTTCCGTGAACTGCCATATACACCTTGGTGATCAAATGAAAGAGAAATGACTAAGGACTTGACGTACGTGCAGGTAGTCTCCCTGAATGCTGTGTTCGGTGTATCACGGTTACAGGGCAGTGGACTCGGCTTCCTATGGATAAAAGGATTGCAACCTAGAGGGGTCTCCCTTTATATACTCGACGGTACGGGGAGCACAAGTCCGTACTAGCGCTGTCTAGAGCCAGATGTCGAACGAAAACTACTAGGTTTTAAGATACCAGAACACGTCTCTAACTTAGACCACTAGAATATTTCGTTAGGTTTCAATGTTGCCTTAGGTTAATTGAAATAAATTTTAACGTTGATCTTGGATTTGGTTTCAATTTCCAGGCCTTAACGTATGTTGGATCTGAAATCTTCCTAAATACAAAAACTACATGCAGAAGGATACCATTTTTGTTCAATGAAAGCTATCTGCGAGAAGGAAAGAAAACTTTCAAGTAGTAGCAAATAATGAAATCATGTGAAAACATCCACTAATGCATCTAATGCAATCTAATAGAAAAAAAAAATCTTTCCTACCCTATACAATGCAAACTAAGCGAGGGAATGTTTCATTTTCCAAAGTAGAAAAATGCAATATTTTTTGTTTTTTCAATGTAATAGAGCAAAAAATGCACTAAAATAACATGAAAAACAAAACCAAACACTAGCTTGAGAGAGAAAATGTAATAGTTGAAGCAGAATGACTCCAGCAATATGAAAAAAACACAACAAGACTCAAAATAATGCTACAAACTTTTCAAATCAAAGATAAATCTCGAAAATGACCCATGCAAGCAATGTAATCCGTGCTTGGAGTAAGAGGAAGAAAAATAAAGCGAGAAAGGAAATGATCATTCAACCAATGAACATACTCAACAGGATCAAAGAGACCATGAGAAATTAAATAGGGAATGAATTCAACATCTTATCAAGAAACTCGAGCTCCAAACAAAAGGCTCAATGCACCAAGGCTCTTAGAAACCCTAAGACCTCAAGTCACAATGATAATAAATGGACAAAAAACTGAGGAAAACAAGCCTCCAGCAATCAAAGACAGTCCAAAACACTTCAATTACTCTTAAAAATAACCCAGAAACAAAGACAACTAACCAAAAACTTATGAAAAGCTCACACCCAAAAACTCACAGGGGTCGGCGCGAGTGTGAGGTGGTATTCAATGCCAAACAGGTGATGGCGCGAGTGCTACAAAAGCAACCTACGCCAATCAGCGTGAATGTTCAGGGAAAAACCATGCCAATCCAGTTAACCAAGGAAAAATGAAAAACTTTACAGAGTAGAGGTAAATATTGACACTCTGGTGCTGAACAATGGTTTGAAACATAGTTAAACAACCAAAAAGGTAAACAGCAAGACAAAAAAACCAAAAAATGAATCAACAAGATCAAAGACAAACTCACACTGATCCCCATTATGGTCGCCAACTTGTTATGTAGGTAAATCCTCTCTGTGGACAGAGACAATCCCTCTAGCCCTAGGGTGGGTCTAGTAACAAGGAATCATGCTAGAGTGTAGGTTCCTAGATATTTGAATGAAAAAGGATGCGATAATATGGCCTACCTGTGGTCCAAAGTTGTCGTTGACACTCGTAGTGATGATGAGAACCTCTCGCTTCTAATCGAAGGCGAGTCACAACCCCTCCGCTTATCATGTTTGGACACTTGCACAAATATCATAAAACAATAACCACATACCACATACTAATTCCATCCAAAAAATACTAATCAGTTAGAGAAGAGTAGCATATTGCATTCGATAAAGAAAAATCACAAGACGTGAACCAGACAATAGTCACTTATATTAATAGGTAGAAAGAAGAGATACAACCATGCTCTGACATTGCGGTCTTCTCCAGCGGGGCTCGGGTGAAGCACGTCTCAAAGCTCATCGGGGAATTCAGATGGGAAAAGGGACCTCTCGATGGAGTTCCTTCTTGATCTACCTTCTCAATAACTCAGTTATTGAACTATAGCTTAGTCTCCAAGTTCAACACTTCAGCTGTATAATTCTCTTTATTCAGCTAATTTTCATAAAGAGAGAAGGCTTGTTTATATAGAGGCAAAGGAGGAGGTTGGGATCCCTACAAAGGTGGAAGGGAGGCCTATCCTTTAGGAGTGTTCCAAGGGAGGTGGAAATTACTAACTAAAGGAGGAGACCATGGTTGTTTGAGTTCAACTGCTCCCAGTGACTCATCCCCGAGGTGGTTGGAATGGAACCTCCACCTCTATTTTAAAAAAAACATTTCATAAATAGCTTGGTGTAGGTGCTTAATTGGCACAGAGTGCCAAGTGGCACGGGCTCAATGTTAATTTTCTAGGTCGGCGTGAGGAGGTAAAGGGCTACTCGCACCAAGGCAAAAATAAGGATTTTTACAGCTCTGCTTAGGGAAATTTCAACAAGAAGAATGTTGCCTTCATCAAAATGGATGCAATGATGTTATTTGAAAATCATGACACTGCGTATTGGTCACATAAATGACCCTCCAATGTGCGGGATGGGGATTGCAGGGACAATGAAAAAATGATATGTAACACATTTTTATGTATATAAACAAATCAATAAACATGTAATTTACCAGAGCAAACTCCTAAGCCTGGATAATCATGTGTCATGTAAGCACATATTCCATACAATTTAAAACTCCTCTCTACTGCGATGGGTCTTGATACATCGTATACATTTATCCCATCCCATAATTCCTTCAATTCATCTACCAATGGTTGTAAGTAGACATCCATATTCTTCACTTGTCTTCTACCAGGGACTATGAGAGCTAACATAAGATGTTCATTATTCACGAACAACCATGGGGGGATATTTTTATTGATCACTACTACATGGCAAACATAATAGTTGGTGTTTTGGAGGGAATATGGGTTGATGCCATCTATGGCTATGCTGAGTCGTAGACTTCGTACTTCATCCTTGAATTTTCTAGGCCATGTATCCTCTATATGCTTCATGGCTATTGAATATGTTGGGATTCACACAACTCCCAACTCACTTATGTGTGAGGCATGCCATCCCTGCAACATAGCTAATTATTTGTAACAAAAGAGCCTTTGAATTCTTGGGATTATAGGCATGTGCCTCAATATCTTAAAAGGAGGACCATGTGATTTACCCTTCTTCTTTTATTTATCATACCTGTCATGCGCACATTTCAGACATATCTCTTTGTCTACATATTCTCCTCTATATAGAATACAATCATTTGGACATGCATGATATGATATGTATTCAACACCCAAAATTTTCAACAATTTCTTTTCCTCTTCGCAGCTACCAGGCAAAACATTATCGCTCGGAAGAACCTTATCTTTGAATAACCTGTAGTTGGTGATCATGGAAAATATTAAATGTACATTAATGCCGATATAATTATTAACGTTCATAAAATTGACCATTTGTAATGTTCATTGTGTGATTATATTTCTCAAAATATAAGGGAGGACTTTATGGTAACTTACCTCAAAATTTCCGAGAAACATGCATTCGACAAGCCAAAATTTTCTTTCAAGTTGTACAGTAACATCATTGTCCCCAACGGGGTAGACTTTGACTAACTGCCAGATCCAAATAGAGGGGTGGTGGAAGCAAATTTAAGGATTTCGAAAAAGGTGTCAGTGATATGAGCATCATCCCTTAGCTGATCATCGCTCTGGAATGCATCTAACAACATTGTCTCCGTGGCAGTTATATCCCTTAAGTAATTATCCATACAAACCTCTATTTGATTGCCTCCATTTCCAACTTGTGAAGAACTACTATTGCTGTAGTGATTCCTAATTGGTGAATCTGGACGTAGTGGGAATTGAATACGTGGTTGATTCAACCATTATTGGTATCACTCCTCTATGATTTTTTTCTCTTAATTAAGCCTTATGTCGATTTGACATTATCATGGGGTGCAATGGAAGATGGTAGGTAGGTCGCTCATCATCACTAGAATCATAATAATTTCAAAAAATATATTTGAACATGATTAGTACAAAATCTATGATATCAATTAGTAAGCACATCGAAAATGCATGATTAATTGGTTTGACGTTGAAGTAATTACATTAATATACCAAACAATTATTATTACCATCATTGTCCCATGATTGTGGTTAGAAGATGCAATATTGTTACAATTAGGAGGGTCAAGCGGTTGTCCATTTTCATCTACCAAATACGCCTTGCGGTATTCTGCTCCCGATAAGAGCTTCTGATGTTTTGGAGCTGTTTGAATATTTTGTGCATATGAACTCAATTCTAAATCTACATGAACCTGCAAATTTGTATACATTATAAATTTTATTAAGCTAATTTACATGGATAAAAAAACATAAATTCAATTAGATAATGAAAATATAAATAAAATATGAAGTAAAAAAACAAAAAACAAAAACAAAAACAAAAAAAACCAATTCTTACGCTAAACTCTTGATTCTTTTTGTTTCTTCCCTAGCTTCTTCATGTTTCTGTGATTTCAGAATTAGTGCTTTTCATTTTAGATTTATAGGGTTTGTATTGTTATATATATAGGCCTATGACATGTAATCCACAGGAAGACTTGAATAGTCAGATCCCAATACATGTTGGCCCTTGTGTGAATTTAAAAAAAAAAAAAAAGATTTTTTTTTATTCAGTGCGCCCTGTGTAAACTAGTGCATCGGCGCGTTGTTTTATCATAGGGCACTGCGCATGTATTGTTTGATAAAAAAAATTAAAATGTATTTTTTTTTATAATCTGTGTGCCATATGTAAAATAGAGCATTGGTGTGCTATTTCATTATAGTGCACCACGCACGTACTGTTTGACAATTTTTATTTTATTTTATTTTATGTATGTGTTAATCGGTGCACCGTTTAACATATAAAACATCAGGTCTCCTTGTTGACAGAGAGCACCGTACGATGGTCCCCTGTTTTCATGGTGCGTTTATAAGAATATGCTGCATCGCCCCCTCCACGACATCATATGATACAAAAACTAACACTAGAGGATTTTTATTAATTTGTTTGTGTTAATCGGTGCATTGGTTAACATATAACACACTGGTGCTTCTTGTTGACATAGAGGACCATACAGTGTTTCTACTGTTTTTGCGGTGCGTTTATAAGAACACACCGCACCGAAGTCAGTGTGTACATCCATTAAGGTGCACCATTTTCTTGATTTTTTTTTTTACCTGAAAATTTTATGATTTATTTATAAAATATATTAATGAATGCTATGGTACATGTTTCATATTGATAAAGAAATGTCTGACAAGAGATCAAGTAACAAAAATACTGATAGAACATCAAGAAAAACACAAAAAGCAAGTTCTTTGTAAATTATTTACAAAAATTATTATTATTGAACTATATGTAAGTTTAACTAATATGTATTGTTTACTGTGTATCATGTAGAGCCACAAAATGATGAAGCTCGATAAGATTATTTCTAATCTAGGACCAGAAGAGCATAAAAGCTTGATGGAAAAATTGCAAAAGGATGAATGAGGTGAATGAAAAAATACTATCGATCCAATATGAGTTTATTTTTTTAATTTTCATTAATAATAAACTTAAAAATATTAGATAACATGTTTCAAACAATCTATTAATTCACATATGTTTAATGTTCTACAGGGACCAACAACTCAGAAAAGGAATGTTGTTCTAAGAAAAGAAAAAAGTAGAACATGTAAATGAAAATTAATTTCACCTTAGCTCATCTAAAGTGGTGTTGGAGGTTAACGAGAGGGGGAAATTTTTTTACAAAATTTTAAGAGATCTAGTGGAACAAATGTATAGACGTTCTTTCCACTTATGTAATATTCCAAAATTTGCAAGCAGCAAATTGGAATATTAATTTTTCCTATATCATCTAGGAGGTGAATAAAATGGGTAAAAGGCCCATGAGTAGGAATAAAATCCCTCATAGTGTGAAAGGGATCTATGGAGTAGCTTGATTTTGCACCTTCCAGTGTGAAAAGGGGCAAATGCATGAGAACAAGGTCAAGTTTGACCAAGTCAATAGTGCTGCCTAAGAGGGTGTAGCTTGCATGAGAAGACAACGCAGTTTGAGAGGGAGGAATATTATTTATGGAAGAAACCCTAATGTGTGGGGTCCAGGGAAAAGAGACATTCACTTGCATAAAAGGAGGAAGAGGCAGCCATAGTGAGACATTTTTGAGCATTTGATCAATTGTCTGATAAGACTATTTGCAGTCTCCGGCTGTTCAGCTGAGTTGCAGTGCCGCTTAGCACGAGGGATTCCTGTTTAGGATTTCCTCTCCTTCTTGAGAGGCCTATTGAAGGATTTCACTTCATTTTCTCCACATCTTGGCTCAAGGCCAAAGCCACTTCCATCAGTCATTGTGTTATTTCTGCTGAAGTCTAACGTAGTGTTGCTGGGTGTTGGAGCGAAGGGGTTCCACAACACCATCCTTTGCCTCATATTTCAGAGGAGGGAGCTCCTATTCCTCCGGGAGGTTAGTGAAGGAGGTTTCAGAGCTGATTTTCATATCTTGGCATCAGGCCAAGCATCTCCCATCATAGACAACACAGTCCCTTCTCCAGACTGCGTTATTTCAGTGCACACTTACAGTGAGGGGTTGCACCATCATCTTGGAGGACAAGATCTTCAGTGCTAGGATTATCCTTGCACTTGAGAGATCCATTGGAGGAGGTTTTCTGCATATTGGACACCTTATTCAGCCATCTCCATATTATCTCAGTTTTGTGTTGCAGCTGCTACCCTGCAACTCCGACATTTTTGCAGAATTTCCATTTGTATCTATATTGTAGCCAATCCCCTTAAGGATTGTTGTATTATTATTTTCGAGGGTTGAGAGCTTGCTCCCCCTCATTTCTTGAGCTATCATTGTCATATCATTTTTTTATCATGTATTTTGTTGTAATATCTCCTATAAATTGCATTATTTTAGCCAGAGCTTTTCACATGTAGCAGTGTTCTTGCATTTTCCTGTACATGTTCTATTGAGGCTCTCATTGCCTAGCTTGAGTGACTGATTCCTCAAGGCATTGTACTCTTTTGCTGCTATATTATATAATTTTTGGCTATTTACATCTTCATGTACTCAGGCTTACCATAATAATGCTATCATTCCATTTTATGTGCATACATTGTTGCAGTCCCTTCATCAGGCACCTTTTGAGAACAATTAGGTGTGGGAGATCTGTTTAACCCACCTAGAGGGATTTATTTGGAGCCACCTCTTGGATTTCAGACTTAGATGCATTGATCTAAGGGATCCAGGTCTTGGTTTCAATTCCTGTAGCATCCATTACTAGAAAATGTGTTTTTCAGTCACGCCTTGCTAGTAGTTCCAGATTTGGAATATTACAGTGGTATCAGAGAAAATTTCTTGGCTCAGCCCGTGAGTCTTAGCCAAAGATATCAGAAGATTGAAGAGGATGGGTTTCATCTCATCATATTTCATATCCATGAAGAACCTCCCCAAGGGGGATAAGCAGAAAGAAGAGAAAGAACCCTGCACTTCCTATTCTCATCATGAAGAAGACAAAGAAATAAGCAGGAAAAAGACTCCATCTTCTGGAGAAGGAAAAGGGGATAAGCTTACCAAGTTTCTTCCTAAATCTGTACATATTATTCATGAATACTTCAAGAGGATAAGGAGGGATATGTATGAAGAATCTCTGAGAGCATTTGAATCTAAAGGAAACTCTAGGTTGACATATGAGGAGTGTGAACAAGCAGCTACACATCCTAATACACAGCGCAGTCACATGCCTAGGATTGCCGGAAGAGAGATGGAAAGAGAAGAAGAGGTTGCTAGGAGGGATAATCTTAGTGATTTATTGAAGGAGTATGAGTCTCAAACTCATAAATTCCAAGATCATTTTAGTTTTTCAGAGTTTTGCAAGATGAAGGTGAAAGGAAGAGAGTAGCAGGATAGATTTCATCTATCTACATTTGAAGGTTCACCTGTATGTTCACCCAAAGCTTGGGTGAAGGAGTTAGAGACCTTCTTGTAGCAGCACCACATTCTTGAAGATGAAGCCATCAAAGTTGCAGCGCTACATATGAGAGGTAAGGCCTATGCCTGGTGGATCTTTGAATCCTTTTCTTTGAGAAATGTAAACTTTACATCTTATGCAAGTTTCACTAAGGCATTAGTGAAAAGATTTGATGGGGGGATTCATGAGCCACACATGGTGGAGATAAACAAGAAAACTCAAAAAAAACCCTTGCATGAGAACATAGTACCATCTCAAAAAACCATGGGAGAGGCTGAAAACTTGCACCATACTTTGCCAGAAGAAGGACGTCCATCTCACACCTTTGAGCAAGGAAGCATGGTGATATCTTCTCCAAAGAGGGATCCAATCATTGGAGGGTTTCCCATACATGTTGCAGAGATTGAGGGCAACAACATTGTTCCATCTAGAGATTATCAAGTGCCTCATGCAGAGGAAGGAGGAGCTCTTGCTCCAAGTAGAGGGATTCTTGCATCTTTGCAAGGGAGTCCCCAGGAGCTCATGTGTGGAGATCAAGGCACAACTCATGTGCCATTGTTGAGGAGGTGTGGAACCATGGAGACACAAGGAGGAGGTAGGGAGAAGACCTAGCTTCATGAGATGAGATGTATACATCCTTATCCACTTCAGGAGGTTGATACACCTAAGAAGGTGTTTGGATTGCACAGTGGAAGCATGGAGAGTTTTCTCCATTCATTTATTCAGTCATCTCTTAATGATGATGTCTCATTGCATGGAGACATTTTTTCGGGGAGACCATTGGATCAGCAGAGGAGGATGGATGCTTCACCATTTGAGGCACCACTCAGTGATTTCAGGAGAGTGGGAACCTTGGGAGAGCTTGATAAAGCGCTGGGAGTCTGGGGTAGACTCAAGGGGAGAGAGAGAGAGAGCATTCTCTCAACATCAGCATCACCCACTTCCATTTCAGATTCTGCGTTGTGGCAGAAGCAGCAGGGGAAGGATAGCAACCTTCCAACTTGCATCTTTGGCATGAGAGATGTCAAAGAAGATAATGACCATATGATAGGTGCTCTTCGTGAGAGATCATCAGCACTGTCACTATGGAGGATAGATCCATATTGGAACTCCTAGCTGTTGGTGGAGTACTCCAAGGATCTTCATACTTGCAGGATATTTGATGGCCAGTTGCACTTGGAGGAGTATTCAGTCAGAGATGGGGTAATCTTCTATCAGGGTAGGATCTTCTTATCTGGAGCTTCCAAGCTCAAGGAGAAGTTGCTAAAAGCAGCTCATGAGGATTTCCTTTTCAACCCCACTTGTTCTATGAGAGCATACCACACCATCATGGAGGGGTATTTTTGGGAGGGCTTTGAGGAGGAGATATATCAGCATATGAGGAGATGCATGGATCAGGTGTAGATGAAGGAGATACATAACTCTTTGAGAGAGTTAGCACAACCACCTATTTTCTCTTTGAGGATGAGAGGAGACACATCTATGAGCCACTCCATTTGTATGAGAAAAAAATATGGTAAGGGTGTTCATTGTTGTTTACATAATTATTTGTACAATGTATATATGCACCCCTTAACCATACATGTGTAGGATGATGCTCCAAGGAGGAGCATTCTTTTTTCTAGACCACATGGTTTAGATGAGGCCATAAGCATGATTGATGGCCATTCCCTAGGAGGACTTGGGGAAGAGATGCATTATGGAGGACATGCTCATTGTACACTTTACATCATTCACTTCCTCCATACTTATGATGAGATTGGAGCAACAGGAAAGTGGTTGAGAAGCCACTCATTTTATCAGTCTCTATTGTAGTTGAGGGTCAAGCTGCATTGGTTGCACTTGAGGGACCATTTTCCTTCTCATTTGTTGCATATGGAAGCAAGCATGATTCTCATCCTTGCTCCCTATGGATCTATTGTTTCTGTCTTTATGAGGAGCATGCTTGGGAGAGAGACACATTGGGTGGATGTGTCCTTTGAGGGAAAATTTCCTCACACTATTTGCACTACATGTTCTTAGGGAAGCATGGGATATGATATGGTCACCTTAAATACACATTTGTATCTTTATGAGGTGAGCCATATGATGGAGGAGATGCCATATGATGATGACTTCCAACTCATCATATATGGGGATATTTGGGCCAACATGATTTGCAGCGTTGGAGGAGAGATCCTTGGAGATATAGTCCTCATCTTGCCACTTGAGGGAAACCCTGTTGTAGCCCAGGATCAACAGTCACTCTACACTCATTTTAAGTGGAGAGATGGACAACGTGGGGTAGTGTTGGGAAAAATACTGAGAGGGGGGGGGGTGAATCAGTATTTACAGCATATTCAAAACTTTTTACTTTTTCATTCCTTAAAACCCATATGCTACTTTGCTGAAGCCAAGTAGCGTATACACGCGAATATCCTTCATAAAACTCGCGTATACACAGAGATCTAATTATGCCATTAGTTCTTCACTTATATCATTCCATCATTCATTCATTACATGTTCTATAAACAGTAAACATGTGCAGTAAGAATAGAATAAACCATCACACAAAGCATCACACATGAACACCAGGATTTTTAGGTGGAAACCCAAGTCGGGAGAAAACCACCGCTGCAGTTGCTCAGCCTTCAATATTTTATTATAGAGAAAACATCTTACAACATATGTGATGGCGCAGACTTGACCAGCACGCAGGCACCCACCTGCGCTCGTTTACCAGCCTCTCCTGGAAGGGAGCTCCAACCCCCTGACTCGTTTACCAGCCTCTCCTGGAAGGGAGCAACGACCCCCTGATCTCGTTTACCAGCCTCACCTGGAAGGGAGCTACAACCCCCTGATCTCGTTTACCAGCCTCACCTGGAAGGGAGCTACAACCCCCTGACTGAAGGCTACAACCTTCAGCACCACCTTGGACCACGTTTCATCAATTTTCACACTGGATCCAACCACTTTAATAGAACACAACTTGCAGGCCACAATTCATCATATTTCCAGACCGAACCCTTTCCATACTTTTAAGCACAACCATACATCATCAACAGATACATATCAACACAGATCAGATAGCAGAAACACAGCAGAACAGATTAGATATTTCATACCCTTGCTTCAGCAAACCCTAGTTTGCATACGCGCTTTTACTTCACTGATGTCGCGTATATACGCGCTTCCGTCCACACAAACCAGCGTATACCTCAGTGTATATTTTATTGCGCATACGCGCTTTCTCTTCGCTGAAGCTGCGTATATACGCGCTTCCTCCACGGCGAAGTAGCGTATAGATCTTCAATAATTACAGAGCAGCATACTTCATCAGATCAGACATTCAGCTCAGATTCAACCCTTTACTTCAGACAGATGTTCGCCTAGATGTTCGCCTCATCACAGATCTAATCACTCCATAAACAGATCTAGCAAATACAAGTACATTTCAGATCTAAAGATCCTGCTTCATCATTTCTTCATAAGTGCTTCATAGATTCAGATCTATCATCAAACCTTTACCCTTTCCATACAGATATACTTCACAGAGAAGTATTCATTCAAGCTCAGACATCTTGCACCCACACTCATGATTTGTACAATGAATTTCTTCTCCTTATATAGGTTTATCCTTTTTCAATACCACGAGCCAAAACAATACCATGAGCCTTCAATACCACGGGCCCCTTTTTCAATACCATGAGCCAAACCAATACCATGAGCCTTCAATACCACGGGCCCCTGGATTTGCACTTTTTGAGCTCTTTTGCCCATACGCAACTTGGAGCGTTCTTTTCCGCGTGCATACGCGACTTCCCTTAGACAGATCCGCGTATTCATAGAGACATACTCTTTTCATCATATATTTAACACATGCTGAATTCCTTTCTTCATTGCTTTCTGTACTCACTGTAGATACATCAGTTTTAGTTCATCAAGACATATTCTATCAAGCACAACTTCATCAAGTAAGTTGCCATCATCTTCATCAAGTGGGTTGCCATTCAATGACAACACTCAGCATCATATTGCTAACTAACATCATTTCATATCAGATTTACATCTTTTACCAAGTCCATCACGTCAAGAATAACTTCATCAGGTGGATTGCCATCAAGGACAACACATGTCAACAGTCGCATGTCTTCATCTTCATTCAGTGGGTTGCCATCAAGGACAACACTCTGCATCATATTTCCAACAGGTAGGCCACATTATCTACCATGTGCAGAATTTTAGTCCACCTACTTTGTCAGAGCTAGAGGTGGAGGTCAATTTTCAGGAGTTTCCTAATTGGGAGGTGAATCATTTTGCATGGCTTATAGCTTGGGGATGGAGTATCCATATGGGAGAGATAGTTCCCATCAGATTTAAAATCCCAATCCTCAAGGGAACCTCTAGACATCACTTTTTTATCCTCTTGGGTATCTCACCTTTACATGATGATAATTTGATAGCTAACTTGCATGCTGAGGAGGAACAATGTGGAGGCTTGATTGATGAGATACCATCACTTCACTTGGAGGAGATCATCATACAGGGATTCTACATGGCGAGGAGGAGAAAATAATTCAATCTATCCTTGTACTTTCTCGAGGACAAGCAATCTTTGAGAGGGGAGGTCTGTAATATTCCAAAATTTGCAGCAACAAATTGGAATATTAATTTTGCCTATATCATCTAGGAGGTGAATAAAATGGGTAAAAGGCCCATGAGTAGGAATAAAATCCCTCATAGTGTGAAAGGGATCTATGGAGTCGCTTGATTTTGCACCTTCCAGTGTGAAAAGGGACAAATGCATGAGGACAAGGTCAAGTTTGACCAAGTCAACAGTGCTGCCTAAGAGGGTGTAGCTTGCATGAGAAGACAACGCAGTTTGATAGGGAGGAATATTATTTGTGGAAGAAACCCTAATGTGTGGGGTCCAGGGCAAAGAGACATTCACTTGCATAAAAGGAGGAAGAGGCAGCCATAGCGAGACATTTTTGAGCATTTGATCATTTGTCTGATTAGATTATTTGTAGTCTCCAGCTGTTCAGCTAAGTTGCAGTGCTGCTTAGCACGAGAGATTCCTGTTTAGGATTTATTCTCCTTCTTGAGAGGAATCTTGAAGGATTTCACTTCATTTTCTCCACATCTTGGCTCAAGGCCAAATCCACTTCCATCAGTCACTGCGTTATTTCTGCTGAAGTATAATGTAGTGTTGCTGGGTGTTGCAGTGGAGGGGTTACACAACACCATCCTTTACCTCATCTTTCAGAGGAGGGAGCTCCTATTCCTCCAGGAGGTTAGTGAAGGAGGTTTCAGAGCTTATTTGAATATCTTGGCATCAGGCCAAGCATCTCCCATCATAGACAGCGCAGTCCCTTCTCCAGACTGCGTTATTTCAGTGGATACTTGTAGTGAGGGGTTGCACCATCATCTTGGAGGACAAGGTCTTTAGTGCTAGGATCAGCCTTGCACTTGAGAGATCCATTGGAGGAGGTTTGCTGCATATTGGACATCTTATTCAGCCATTTCCATATTATCATAGTTTTGTGTTGCAGCTGCTACCCTGCAACTCCGGTATTTCTACAGAATTTCCATTTGTATCTATATTGTAGCCAATCCCCTTGAGGATTGTTGTATTGTTATTTTCAGGAGTTTAGAGCTTGCTCCCCCTCATTTATTGAGCTATCATTGTCATATAATTCTGTTATCATGTATTTTTTTTCTAGTATCTCCTATAAATTGCGCTATTTTAGCCAGGGCTTTTCACATGTAGCAGTGTTCTTGCATTTTCTTGTACATGTTCATTGCCTAGTTTGAGTGACTGATTCCTCAAGGCATTATACTCTTTTGCTGCTATATTATATACTTGTTGGCTATTTTCATCTTCATGTACTCAGGATTACCATAATAATGTTGTCATTCCATTTTATGTGCATACATTGTTGCAGTCCCTTCATCGGGCACCTTTTGAGGACAACTAGGTGTGGGAGATCTGTTTAACCCACCTAGAGGGATTTATTTGGATCCACCTCTTGGATTTCAGACTTAGATGCATTGATCTAAGGGATCCAGGTCTTGGTTTCAATTCCTGTAGCAGCCATTACTGGAAAATGCGTTTTCCAGTCATGCCCATCTAGTAGCTCCAGATTTGGAATATTACAACTTACAATACAAAAATCAATCCAATGATTCCAAGAACCAAATTTGATCTAAACTATAGGATGAGTTTCCAGAGAAATTTTCAATGAGACATGTCAAAATTTTAATGGTAAAAACGTAAAAAAAAAGAAAAGAATGAAAAAGTAATATTCCTTTAAATGTTTTACTAGAATTATATGTATATATTACTAGAAAGTAATCATTATAAATATTACTTTTGTTATATTTAATTTTCATATATCAATATAAAAATTAAATAGTTTATTGTCATGTTACATTTTCAGGAAGATTATGAAAATCTCAAAGGATGAATGAGATGATATCAGAAATATGCTAGTAGGAATGTCAGAAAAGGTGTACAAGGAGATGGTCAAAGATATGGATATAATTTAATCGCACGAGGAGCCATATCAACAACAACGTGCTTCAAATGTAATATGTAATCATTGAATTTTTTGATTAGGTACAAAAAATAAACAATTTAGCATTGAATATTAATTTTCAAGTATTTTCTTGCAGAATATAAAAGAAAATGGAACCCATTCAGCACATAAAACATGACGACAAGGAACAAAAGGGTTGATATCTAAGTTTGTGAGTAATTGTTACTTCCTTATAACAACTTAATTATATTTCATTTTTGTATATTTTAAGTTGTTTTACAAAAATCATCATTGAATGTCTTCAAACATGTGCTAACATACAAAGAAGAACCATCAAACAAATTGATTGACATAAGGTTAAATATGGGTTGTTAGTATATGTTGGCATATCAAAAATTAATTGTGGAATTTGTAAGCATCTATCGATCTTGTTTTACTTAGCTTCATCTATAATTAATAGAACAAAAAAAATATTTATATGATTTGTTATGGGGTATAAAAATTGCAGGAAACAAAGTATGGAACTGTGCCAACAAATGAAATGTTGAAAGATGGCATGAAATTTGGTTTTAAAAGAGTTTGTATCGTTCATGAGTCAATTTTTTCTATGGTATGCCATTTCTTTTCGATTTGCATTGATGTATATTATTTAATATTGCAATTTTCATTATTCTCACCAATGTATATACACTCATTACAATTTATTTTTATGTTTGTAGATGGAAGGTGAAAAAGAAGAAAACAATCAACACTATGAACAAAACATTCCTCAAAATAACCCAAGTCATGGAAGTAGCTCGAGCAATGATAGCAGTTCAAGAAAAGAATGATGATCATTATGTTTGGATATCAACGCAAGGCATTATATTTTTTGAAATATTTTTCTGTGAAATTAGACATTTTGTTTAATGTAATGGACACAGTGTCCCAATTTAAAGACAAAGAGATACCAATAAATGTCTCATTCTGTATGACAAAGAGTGTCTTATTCATATATATAATAAAATATGTTTTAATTTATTCTATTGTGTTCTCCATTGTCGCTGTGAAATGTAACACTACTGATTAAATATTATAATGAAGAGATGTGAAATATGATGATATGATATAACAAATTAATCCAAACATCACATTCAAATGCACTAATAAAAATTTAATTGATGTGAATACTGTTATAAGATATGTTTCTACTTTTGATGAATAATGAATTTTAAAATATCACAATAATTATGATATGATATAACAAATTAATCCAAACATCACATTCAAATGCACTAATAAAAATTTAATCGATATGAATATTGTTATAAGATATGTGTCGAATTTTGATGAATAATGAATTTTAAAAATCACAATAATTTCACTGTCATAGGTCGATGTTTCTAAAAAATACAAAATGAACACTAGTGTGTGTCAGTTACTGTGCACTAGTGTGTTTGTATGCTAATGTGCATCGGTGCATTTCTACGACCTATGGGCACTGCACAAATACCAATACCAATTAGAACACTCGGTGCGTTTGTGCGATATGGTGCACCGGTGTGTTTGTCTGAGACTGCTCACCGGTGTGTTTCTACGACCTATAGGCACCGCAAAAATACCAATACCAATTAGAATGATCGGTGTGTTTGTGTAATACTGCGCGCTGGAGAATTTGTATAATACTACGCACCGATGCATTGATACGTCCTATGGGACCGCACAAATACCAATACCAATTAGAATGGCCCGCAGTGTTGTATCACCTACAATGTGCCTGGTGTGGTTTTAGAACTTAACGGCCCAGTGCATGCACCTTCGACTACCCCGAGGCGATTGTCTGGCTGACACGCACCAGGACGTTGCTAAATTCCACGAGGCATCCTAATTTTTTTTTCATCCCGGTGCTTGGTAGGTTTGCAGTACCGGTGCATTCAATGTAAAACGCACAGATGTGTTGACACCTGATTGTCGCACCGATGAGAAAAACATCCGTAATAACCTCCGGGTACCCAGTTTTTTTTAGTTGTGTTGAAATTCCGTTAGAAGCTCTGCCAAATCCTCCGTTATTGAAAAATTATGTTGTAGCAATTTTTTTTTGACAAATTTGGCCAATTTTATAACACAAAAAACCTCTGTCATAACCTCCGCTAGAGGGTCTTTTCCTTGTAGTGGATCAATGTTAAATTTTGTGCAATGCTTGGCGGAATTGTTGGTGTAAGAGAAGGTCTAGCAACGAGGGATGGCACTATTGTCACCACATCAATCCCATGATATGAACCATACTGAAGTGTTGCTTGCTTCGTTAATGTCTTGGCTACATAATACATCTGAAAACCAAGTATTTCAATTCCTTCTTAATTTTATAGTTGAAGATGTGAGTGTGAGACTCTACTAAGATGATAGGAAAAAACAAAACTAAAATGGAATAAGGAAATAATAATAATAATAATAAAATAATTAACAAACATATTCCGATATTCATGTTTATGGGTAGGGGAGGAGGTTTATGAATAGGGAAGGGATTGACCATAGTAGGATAGTAGGATTGAGGTTGGAAGTTATTATTAGGTGAATTAAATTATTTCAACAGGTGTCCAAGTTGAAACAATAATATCCATCCCTGAAAAATAATTTAACAAACAATGAAGATTAGTTAAAAAGAGATTAAAGATAAATTAAATGAGTAGGGATTAAGGCCACTAATAGGGGTCCAAGCTGGACTTCACAAACTATCCTATCCCAACAGTGCCCAAACTTGACTTCAAAATTTTGACAACAACATTCACTATAAAAAAATTAACATACATATTTAAGTTTGAACAATATTAAAGAAGCTATCAATTATAGGTTAAATAAGTAGGGATGGAGGTTGAAGTCATTTTTTACCCAATTAAACTATCCCATTAAATTTCCAAAATTATGATAATAGCATCCACTGAAGATGGATTGTTCTTCCCTCCATTCAACCTAAACTTAACCTAATTAAGTAAAAAACAAACACCACCCCTAATTCTTTTTTGAAAAAGAACATTTACCCAGAAAAGTGGCTTTTCATGCCTACTGAGATCGACATTGGTCGAGCAATATTCATCAACTAAGTCCCTATATTCGCCCTTGTCTTTCAGCGGAGACACTGCGACTATGTAGGAAGTGTAAATTACACACCTAACAGAGTTTTCCTTTTTCCAAACCCTCAAAATATCTAGAGTCCCATTCGTCGCGTCTTGGATAACACCACTCAGCAAAAAAAAAGAAAAAAGAAAAAAAACAAACAGCTGAATGGGGAACCCCAAATAATTCTTTACCTCTAGATCTTTGGTGTAATCCATGGGAGTGGCCATGTGAACCACAAAGTCACATCCATGAATGGAAGGATCGAAGTTGCCTTGTTCATTAATGTCAGACTTGAAGAGTGTAAACCTCTCTGTGGCTCCAGGGAGTGACATAATATAGTGAGTTTGTTCTTGTTTGTTGCAGAATCAATCGGAGTGAGATTTGTTGTGAAGATAACTGGCTGTTGGTAATGGTAATATTAAGGTATTGGGAAACCAATCAATATAAAAAAAGTATAATGACACCAAACCTCGATCTCTAAATGTGGCATTAACGTAGTATCCCTTGTGTAGAATATCTCTCACAAGCCAAGAGCTGATGTACCCTCCTCCTATGATACAAAATATACAGTTTTGTCTGTCCCTGTGCGTGATCTCCATTTTTCACTTCACTGACCACAACACCATTTGGAGGATTTTTAGAATGGCTATCGATGTTGGCACTGAAAAAAATTTGTAGGCCAGTTCAAAGTAGGTTCTCATAGACTTCAGATAGAGACAGGCCACTAGATTGATAGATCAAACAGAATTTTCCACGTATGTCATTTACAGGAAGTGGAGACCGAGGTGCACTTAATAGGAAGGTTTCATTGCTTGTTAAGAGATCCACATACCCTTGCTGACTTTTTCAGGTATCCCGATCAAAGATGTTTGGCCCTATATATGTAGGAGTACCATCACACCAAACCCCACACATAGGATCACGACATTTTTCAGGGTAGGGCACCAAGAGACCGATTGATACCAGTTCATATCCAAACTGTAGGTCAGTGAGGATCTGTGGGACCTCACCCCACCATGAAAGATTGTAGCAGACAATTTTTCTCAGATCTATTCTTGGGAGGCATACTAGTTCCTCCAAACCTCAACAGTGCACGAACTCCCCAAGGAGACGATTTAGTGGAAAATCTGCACTCTCCACCGGCCCTTCATCGGCTCAATAGAATTTGTGGAGTTTTCTTAAATGTTATTTATTCAACTTCGGATGTTAAGAGATATGGGTTTTCTCCTTAGACCCATTAGTTGTTGAATCTTCTCCACTAGGGCATTCCATACATTATATCTTTTATGTTCCTGCACTATATCTTTTATATTCATGCATTTCATATTTTATAGGAGACCTTTTGGTTACCCCACATTGTATAATGGACGTCATTGTACTCAATAGTCCCTTTGACATACTTTGTAGTCAATAATTGAACATAAATATAATTATATTATCTTATCTTATCTACACTCACCACCAGTCACATCATATCAAAATTAATGAATATACTAGTAAGTCCTAAAATGAGATGGCAATGATTCTAAAATATTGTATTGATTTTCTAATAACTTTAATTTTATTTGGCTATTTCAATTGAATTAATTTGAACTAATAGGAATTTTTAAATTCATTTCATTATTTCAATTAAGGTAATTAAAAATAATTAAATCTCTCTCTCTCTCTCTCTCTCTCTCTCTCTCTCTCTCTATATATATATATATATATATATATATATATATAACTTTTAATTATTATTATTATTTTTTAATTTAAATGAAAAAAAAATATAATACAAAGAGTCTCAGGGGTGTTAGTGTGAATTCTAATCGCAAGCGTATGAAAAAAACTCACTTTAGCCATGCATAACAAACAACCCTAACATCAAAGATGGTTGCTAATTTCCTTATATCTAGAGTTAGTGATCATAATAAATGCTGCAAAAATCCAGATCTATGCATTTAAAGACATTAAACAACAAATAATAAGCAAGAGTTGCTCCATGCATCCAATGAACAAGGCAAGAACTTTTAAAGAACCTTTTTTTATTATGACACCTGGGAAGGGAACATAGAAAGATGTTACCAGTCCCCATCAAGGGGATGGGTTCTTGTATGTCCTCAGCACTTCGGATCTAAGATCTCTCTCTCTTGATGGTGCAGAAAACCTAGACAAAAATGGAACTCAAAGGGAGCTCACAAGAAAAAAGTAGAAAAACATGACAATGATGGAGGATCAAAGTCAAACCAAAAGTATAAATCAAGAGTGATCTCGAGGCAGCAAAAGGTAGTGAATAAATGGAAAAACCATTCTATTTATAACAAAATATTGAGTTAGTATAGATATTGGTGCATAGTTAAAATATTATTAACCAAATCTAAATCCAAATTTTATGGAATAATTTATTATTTTTGTTGGGGGAAAAAGAATTTGAATTTGGTCAAATCCCTTTATTTAGAAATAATAAATAAATAAATTATTTATTTATTATTTTAAGAATGTGGTTGAGTAACAATTAAATAAATAGTGATTTATTCAATTATTTATAAATGATTTAGGCAAATTTAACAAGGAATATTATTTAAATAAAGTTTTAAATTATTATTCCTAGAAAATAATAAGATAAACAATGATTTATCTAATTAATTTTCCTATTTTGGGTTAAATATGACTAGGAATATTAATTAAACAATGGTTTAATTAATTATCCCTTGAGGAAAATCAAACAAATAAGGTTTTATTCAATTATTCCTCATGGGGTTTTCTGTTTAGACCATAAATAACTTAATAAACTATGGGTTATTAAATTATTTTTCAGAGTGAGAGAAATTTTACTATGGTAAAATTGGTCTTACATGGTGTACTTTAGTCCATCTAATAGTAACAGGTTAGATGACCAAAAATTGGTGTAACAGATTGCCCCCCAACGTGTGAGCGTTAGGAGCTAATCGTATGACCGAAGTACGTTGTAAGAACTCAATCACTAGACACTGAAGGGGAGTCAAAGAGAGAGAAATATGAGGCGGACTAAAGCACGAAAGGTGAAGACCCTGAGGAGGTGAGACTTACAGGTGTGACAAGTATATTTATGAGTGGGTACCTGTTCTACATGAGGCGGGGGAGGCATACCTATGCCTGTCAAGATAACAAAGTATAAACAATAATGATACGTACAACAAAACATGGGACTGAACTATATAGTACATGCTAGCATAAACATGGGCTATATAAAAAACATGATAATGGATCCCACATACATATTTTTCCTGGGACAACATCCAGGACTTATAAAATAATATTTGAGTACATGAGATATAAGTACAACAAAAGAGGCCCTGTAAAATGGGAAAAAGGCTCTGAAAATCTGAATGATACATGCAAATTAAAAAGCACTACAAGCGACTGAGACCGGAACCATCAAACTATGGAGCTGCATCCAAGGCTATAGTAGAGAGGTCATCAGTGCATGTGGGGGGCTACTTGAAGGGCCACCCCCTCATGAGGTATGAAACATCTCACACACACCCGGGAATCACTGGTACAATCTGCTGCATCACTGAACCATCAAGAATAGAGTTCTCGATCATGCCACAAGGAGCTGGAGTTGAGAAGAAATCAAGTCAAAGGGAAATAAAAGGTCCCTTTTCCTAATCTAAGGCACCAAACAAGAGGGGATGCTGGAACCAAGGTACACTACCCTCTAGACCTATCTCCTAGAATGAATAAGCTGTTGTCAACAGAAGGAGGTCCGCCATAGATGAGGCAATAAGGAATCCTCAACTAAGGCACGAGGGATAATAGTAGATCGACTGATACACTGATAACAAGGATGATGGTGGAATGTGGGGTACTGAGTAGCGGGTTGACAGCTTCCCTTGTTTAGAGCATAAAGGGCATGAATGACCTGGCAGCTATTGACTCGACTCTGGATGGGATAGGGGATAGTATGACTGGAGGAAAAAATGTGCGACACGAGAGAGGGACAAAGCAATGAAGGATGGAGGACTGTGGTGGGAGACAAAGGGACTCGGGATAGACTCCATCGATGCGATGATGACTCAACTTGAATGATATAAAAAATGGTGACTCGATGATGCTGCCACACAGAACAAGCCCGGTGGGGACCATAAAAACATGAGTACAAGATGGTTACTCATGACGAAAATCGACACAAGCATGGACAAGTTTGAAGGCAAGGTGGTGCCCCAAGTATAAGTGTCGCAAGTGAAGAAATTTGATTTTGAGAAGTGGTGAAGTGACCGTTCTTGGAAACAATGTGTCTGGGTGAAGTATCAAATCACCAAAAATGAAAGGATACACATTTTAAAGCTCGGCGAGAGCTTTCCAACGGTGCTGATGGTTTGTAAAACCGAGCTACGGTTTGGTCGCAACTGAAAAAATAAAAATTTTGGGTTTATCTTTTAATAATGCATCTTCCCTCCACATTGATTCATTTACAAGTGTAGCTATGGTGAATGTAGAGATGATAAAAGGCCCTAAATCTTGCGACAATCGTAGCAGACAAAACGACTGTTGGAATCGAGATCTTTCAGTTGTAGGTAAGAGGCCTAGGCATACTCTTTCAATTCAGTGGATTAAAATTTCAGTTTAGGCACCCAGAGCTCAGGAACAAACCCCTGCTCTTCTTCAAGGTCGGGTCGCACTTTTTGGGGCATTTTCTGTGACCTGGGTAGCAAGTTTTGGGTAGAAAACTGTGACTTGTCCTAGGAATGGCTTGAAAAGTGCAACCTGTCAGAGAGAGGGATTTTAGTGTTGTTTTTTGGCTGAGAGCTAGGATTTTATGGTTATGATGCAGTCTTTCCTTTCTGTACACTGAAAAAAATGATGGTTTTGTGCAGATATGGTAGAGTTGAGGATCAACTGGAGAGAGAGAGACCTAGACACATTACGCCCTGAGATCCAAGAGGATCATGTAGTCCACACTGCATTGGCCAGGTTTGGGGCCCTGAAGTTTGTAGAGAACCCTTTGATGAGAGCAAGATAGCCCTTATTGGCCTAGATCATCAGCTATTGGGATCCAGATCATGAGATATTTATAGTACAGGGACACCGAATCAAGGTGACTGTCCAGGATACATATTTCCTGACCGGTCTCTCGACATTCTGGATGGTGGGAAACACACAGCCAGTGTTACCACAAGGGTAGAACATTATGGAGTTTGTAGAGCGCCACTTTCGACCGTCTCTCCATGTGAAAGGGACACAAATACCAATCAGAGATCTAGAGAGGCTAGAGACTCGTGCTGTGGCCACAGTTGTGCTTCGTATCCTGGGAAACCAGGCGCTCCACCACATCACTAGGGGTTAGATGATGCTTGTTGAGAGTCTATTGAATGGGACCTACTATGGGTGGGACCAGATGATGCTGTCATCGTTGAAACGACAGTTCTCTCTATGCAAGTGGCAGGTGAACCATGATTGTGCATATGGCACTGTGCTTTGCTCGCTCTTATTTGAGAATATATTGAAACCTCGGCCTTGTATACAGATCCAGGATGGGGTCCCGCGAGACCCCAGAATGCTCCACTGGGGGCATATATTGTGTAGAGGAGGAGGTGGGGCAGTTTGATGGGTGTTCCGACCCGATTTTTTTGTGCATTGGGATCAGATGCCACTGTACATAGATGAATATCCCTATAATGGGATGAGCTATCATGGGGACCCGGAATTGCCACTGCCACCAGGTCGGGCGTGGGGGCCAGATGGTAAGTGAAAAGTTTCTTATATTTTATGTGCATTTTAAAGTTTCAAAATATTTTATATGGTATTGATTCATTCACTTTTGGTATGAAGATATAGCACCGGTGAAACCAGCCAGGTATATGGGGTAGCCTACAGTATCAGGGGTTGCAATACCTAGTGGATCGAAGGGACTGCAAAATGAGGATGTAGTGGCCCTCCTGGAGGACATCCGTCGTAGATGTGAGAGGCTTCTGACCAGTGTTTTAGAGAGTGACTTGCAAGACCTTGATGACCAGTACATAGAGCCATGTATTGGTGTACGTTCAGAGTGGCGAGGATTCATGTGGCGCATGGCAATGGCTGGACAGGGGATGCGCGATCTACGGGCTACAGGAGTCGAGCCATTGGCCCGAGACCCTCCTGATAGTGATTAGATGTAGGGGCATGAGGTGCCACCAATTTTGGTTTTTTGTAACATGCTATGGGCATGTCATATGTATCAGAGTTGATGGACTCCAAAACATTTTGAACGACACATATTATGGATATGCATAGCTTTATATTTTATTGTTATTGTCTTATGTGAAATGCGTGCGATAAATGCCAATATAGAATATTGTTTGCAATGCTATCTACATAGTGATTTTGTGATCTAGGTACATGATTGAAAGTAATGATTTCAAATTCACGCTTTAAAAGCTTCACTCCTAAATATCTTCTAAAAATGACGGGAATATGCATATGATAAACAACATTCAATTGCATGAAAAGCAATAAGGAATCTAAATGAACGTCAAGGTGAAGGATGCGAAGGTAAAGGGCACTGGCTAATAAATTTATCACTGTGTCATATTCGGCCTAGTTATTGGTGGCAGTACCAATGGATACACTGCTAGAGAGGACAAGCAAATGAAGGGGGGTAAAAATGGCCAAGGCTGCTGAAGCTAGATTCCGGGAGTAGAAAATTGCACCATTGGCATAACCGATATACGGTGTGGATGGACGATCCATCTGAATGGTGCCACACGAAAAAAAATGAGAGGATGATGAACAATGTTGGCGACCAAAATGCAAGGCATAAATGAAACAAGCATTGCTAGAGGGAAAGCTATGGGTAGGATTTCTACCCCCCGCACACTGAAAAGAGGATAATGTGGGGGAACTACCTTGGGGGCAGTTTGTGCTTAGGTCGCGAAAGTCACCATAGACATGGATGGATCCATTTTTCTTATGGGTTGGATAGATGAAGTCAGGGGTGGAAAAGGCTTCCATGATGTCGTCATCATAGTAGAATATGAGGTGACTAGCGGAAGGATAACCGCATGACGCGTAAAGCTACCTAACTCATCATCATGAGAAGAAAGTTTCAAATGTGCATCGTCACAGAAGGTGACCAAAAAACAAGTAGATGAAGGATCCACCGATGTTGAGCCTAGCTTGATCGCTGAAGGGAGGTCAGGTGAAACAAAAGGGGAATCCCCTAAGGGGTCTTCCACCATGGATCTCATAAATGATGACAGGTAGAGGATAGTGGTCGAAGACTCTGTCACCTCGACATCAGGAGGGGGAATGTTAATGGGAGTGGATGGGTCCTCGGGTTCGCCCGAAGCATAACGCGCAATTAAAGGAGAGGCAGACTCATGGTGGTCGGCCTCGTAGTAGCGAATTACGTCCAAAGAGGTGCAGTAGTCTGTAAGGCAGAGACAGCGGTGGGTATAATGGCCATGGATATCACATAAAGCACAGGGGTGGTTTGTGTGCAAAGTCTTAGGTTTCTTGGTTGCAGTCGGTAAAGTAACAGGGGCTTCAGGGACTTTAGACTCAGGAAACACGACATTGACCATGGGCTTGATACGAGGAAATTCAGTACAATTATGGGTGGCATGACTGACAACATCACACAAAGCACACGGGGGGCATGCTTTGGAGGCTGAGGAGGAGCAGGGGTTTTTTGGGCAGCCTTGTCCTTAGGTTCCTTCTTATGGGATTTACCCCCCTCACCCGAGGCTTTCGCAACAGGAGTAGGTTCCTGTTGAGGTGGCTAAGGCACAAAAGCAAGGGGAGGGGTCATGGTGACCAGTTGGACCGGGGTCAAAGCAGTATAAGGTTTGGGCTGACCAAGCGAGGTATTGGCTAGGGGATCAATGTACCAGACTGGGATCCCCAGGGTCATATTGGGAAGAGATAAGGTAGCCATAACAGGTACCGAAAATACTCTAGCAGGGGGAGCAAGAAACAATATCTAACTAGAGGGGTAATGACCAGGCAGGACAACTCCGAGATGGTTAAGGCTAGGGGGAACCGTTCCAGGGGGATAGATAGGATCATGGACACTAGCTAGAGATGAGGGGCCTTGAAGAGGGGTTCCAAAGGCTGAGTTGAAGTGCTAGGAGCAGGTTGTAGAGAGCGGGCATGCTGGCTAGTCGAAATAGTTCGACTGACATCAGACTGAGACGATTGCATCATGCAAACATTTGATGAGATAGGGTTTAGAGATGAGAGGGGGGAGACTATAGAAAGAACCAAGCAAACAGAAATATTTATAGACTTTGGGTGAGACACTGGTTGGAGGTTCGACTATTTATTTATTGGCCATCGAAGAGATAATGGACTCTGGAGAGGTTTGAGACTTCGGTTCGTAATATTTCCACTGATCGATGGTGATGAGATTTCCATTGTGAGGAAAGCACATCTTACGGTGGAACGCATATGGGACAACATAAATTTCATAAGTGTAGCTACGACCCAATATAATGTTGTAGTCTAAGGGGGCATCAATGACTTCAACGTCAACACAAACTGTCTTTCCCGCAAGAGTAATAGGACAATTGTGGAACATGCCAAGGGGTTGGGAAGAGTGGTCGTCCCACGCATGGAGGGTGATAGTGGAAGGGGCTAACTCAAGAGATCCGAGTTGCTTCCAAACAGAAGCGGACATCACACAGGTGGATGCCCCTTGCCAATGATACAATGGGAGACCTTGGCATTCCGGATCTTGACAGGGATTTGGAAGGATACAGATGCAGGAAGGGGGGGATGTTCTAACTTGTCAATGTCGAATAAAATCAAAAAATTATCTGAAGGATCCACAACGCCCATAGCAATTAATAGAGATTTTCGTTGTGAAGGGAATGATTGGAGGACTTCTAGCATTGACATGGCGGTAGGGGATTTCACCAAATGATCTACTATACTGTAAGAGTGGGTGGCTTTACCGGAAGCATCGTTTCGGTGTAATGGTCCCTTGGGGATCTTGGTATGAACCTCTACCTTAGGTTGAGGGATCAGTAAAGGACCATTGCGTGTCGAAAGAGGCTCTATGGGACCTGAAGACAGGAGCTCAGTGGAAGACGTAGCAGGGGGCTTATTATACTGACGGGACCAAATCTGAAGGTTGAGGTCAGTGGTATTGGGTTGGTCAGAGTTCATCATGAGGATATGGTAATAAGAGGTACCAGATGGAGGAGGTTGAGTGGCCGCCTGACCTTCAGGGGGTTGCGTAACCACATATCCTTACTAGGGGAAAGGATTGGTAAACACAGCTAGTTGGATAGGTGCAACATTGGGAGGAAATGAAGGGGAGGCTTGTTGTCCTTGACATGCTACTTGAGCTTCCCACATCTAACACATATGAGGTAAAAGAGGACAATCATGGGTATAGTGACCATAGACACTGCAACAAGAACAAGGTTTATTCATGCGAATGGGCCTGTCCTGCTTGGGTTTAGTGCCCTATTGTTGGGTTGCAATGTTAGATGTATTACCTTGGGGATTATTTCTTGGATTACCTGGGGAAGATTTGTTTTGGTTACCTTTCCTCTTCATTTTGGAAGTAGGAGCATTAGTTGCACTCTGCTGTGCATAAACCTACTCTTGAGGGGGGGGGGTTGTTGTTGTGGAGCTTGAGAAGGCAAGGGAGGCTGAGGTGCTAGTGATGGAGGAGCTGGAGCACCAGCCCATGGATATGGATAATAAGGAGGTTGGGCAACATTGGGGTAAATAGGTTGGGAAAAAGGAGGAGGCATGATGTATCCTGGATACATGTTGTTGGGAGAGGGAAAAGTGCTGGAGGAGATGGCCCCTCCTTGAGGGAAACCATAACTCATGGGAGGATGAGTGTAGGAATGTGAAAGGGATCCAATGATACCATTGGTGGCATGGGTTTCCCCCGGTGCATTAGCACCACTGGGTCTTGGGAGATCAGGTAAGATGGTATAACCATAACCATATTGTGCGTACATCAGGTCATATTTCAATGTAATGTGGAGGGAAACTTCCTCGGTCTGAGGGAAGTGAGATGCGACTTCTTTTCCAATAGCAGGTAAAAGGGATATGAGAAACCAGTCCATGTAGACACGGTCTTCAAAAGCAACGACTCGACATAGGCTCTTCCTTCTACGCCATTCTTGAATATGGTCAGAAAGGCGGGTAGAATAATTTTGATGGAAAGAGGTCAAGCTGTACCGGTGTCATAGCGAAGGGGAAGCTAGAAGTAAGAAAAAAAAGCCTTAGCAAGGGTCGCAAAAGTACTATGAGAGGAGGAGGTCTAGTCGACATACCACTTGGAAGCTTCTCCAATAAGCGTACACTGGAATAACCGAAGACGGACATAGTCATCAGTGATGGAGTTAGACGAACACCACATGTGGAAGGAACGAACATGGTTGGTAGGATCCTCTCCATAAATTCCTTCAAACTTGGGGATGTCTGAAGGAATCTTGGTTGGCATAGCAGGTCAATCAGGATCATGGTGTATGGGTTCATTAATCAACTGTCAAAATTCGGGAAGGCTTAGGCTCGCCATATAAGGAAGCAAGGGATCAGATGGAATAGTTCCTGTTGTGACACCACTAGTAGCATTTCCAACATTAGGGCTGGAGTTTCCACCAGCGTTAGGTCCTGAACCAGAAATGATGAAGGTAAAAGGTGGAGGAGAGTTGGGGATAGAACCAGAAGGGGAACCCGATGAACCAGAAGCATAGTCATAATGGGAACTTGGTGGAGGACGAACACGAACCCTACGCTGTGGGGTAAGTCTTCCTAACGAAAACTGAGGATGAAGGCCTTGGAGTCTCCAGGATAAACGCCTTGGGGGCGTAATGATGGTAAAGAGACACAGAACAAAAAAAGGAAGGGAGGTAAATAAGGGTAGGGAGGTGCAAGATCAATTGATTACAGTGTTTAAGTCTTGGCCTAGCGGTGTAAAGCAGACACTCTTCACTTAGGGTGCATGTGTATGTGATAAGTGTGTTAATTTTAATTAAGCCCAGATGTGTGTAGAGAAAAATGAAAAAAGATGTTGTATAACTATAAATAAAACTGACAATGACGGTAAAGGAAAATGAATGCAACAATAAAATAAACAGCTAAAGATGCATCAATTTAAACCCAATGAAGAGGACTTCCCAACAACTAGTCTATGGGTGGGTGAAATCTAGTCAAAACAAAAAAATGGTCAATGGATCTAAGGTCGAGAGGGACAGGGATCTAATGGTCAGATCTGCTGGAAAGAGGGGTAGAAAACAACAAAAAACTAGAGGGAAAAATGTTGCAAAATAGGTGGTGAAAGAATACAACCTGAAGGGAAACAGAGGGGACACTAAAGGAGGACCAAAAAAGTTGAAAAGAGGCATTTTGGATGGATAAATAACCAATCTGAAATGGATCTGAAAGTACAGGTACATATCTAAAAAATGGCTGAAAAACACTAAAATCTCAAAGGACCTGCTTCAACTAAACTCCTCCTAAAAAGGTAGAAGCGTACTGAAGCCCTAAGGGGCTTGGTTTCTCCTTTGATGAGTAAAAATAAGCAAGTACAGGTCCAAGATAGGTGAAGAGGGAGGTCAAAAAACCCTGAATAATGGCCCAGACAAACCCAGAAAAATCACAGGAAAAATCCCGCAAAAAGTACAGGTCGCAGTTTCTGACCTGTTTTCCATTCAAGTCGCAGTTTTCATGCTGTTTTTCGCTACCTGAGAGTTGAGGTCACAGTTTTTAGCCCAAAAAGTGTGACCTGAAATTTCGGCTGTCTCGGGAGCAGGTTTCAGACAAAAGTGTCGTCTCTGCTGCAGCTAATACCTATTACCTGCGCAATATGACCAGAAACACACGAAAGTTAGAATTTTTATAGTTTTAGGGTTTTAAATGTTAAAACAACATCAATAAATGCAAAATAAGAAGCTGAAGAAATACCCTAGGGGTTGAAGTAGTTGTTCTTGTAGGGATCTAAAAAATGACAGGGTCGTAATTATAAACCCTTGTGGAGTCGCTAGTTGTTAGTGTGAATTCTAATCACAAGCGTACGAAAAAAACTCACTTTAGATGTGCATAAAAAACATCCCTAACATCAATGATGGTTTTCAATTTCCTTAGATCTGTAGTTGGTGATCAAAATAAATGCTACAAAAATCCAGATCTATGTAGTTAAAGACATTAAACAACAAATAATAAGCAAGAGTTGCTCCATGCATCCAATGAACAAGACAAGAATTTTTAAATAATTTTTTGTATTATGAAACCTGGGAAAGGAACATAGAAAGATGTTACCAGTACCCCTCAATGGGATGGGTTCTTGTATGTCCTCAGCGCTTCAGATCTAAGATCTCTCTCTCTTGATGGTGCAGAAAATCTAGACAAAAATGGAACTCAAAGGGAGCTCACAAGAAAAAAGTAGAAAAAATATGACAATGATGGAGGATCAAAGTCAGACAAAAAGTATAGATAAAGAGTGATCGCTAGGCAACAAAAGGTAGTGAATGAATGGAAAAACCCTTCTATTTATAACAAAATATTGAGTTAGTCTAGATATTGGTGCATAATTAAAATATAATTAACCAAATCTAGATCCAACTTTTATGGAATATTTTATTATTTTTGTTGGAGGGAAAAAGAATTTGAATTTGGTCAAATCCCTTTTATTTAGAAATAATAAATAAATAAATGATTTATTTATTATTTTAACAATGTGGTTGAGTAATAATTAAATAAATAGTGATTTATTCAATTATTTATAAATGATTTAGTCAAATTTAACAAGGAATATTATTTAAATAATGTTTTAAATAATTATTCCTAGAAAATAATAAGATAAATAATGATTTATCTAATTAATTTTCCTGTTTTGGGTTAAATATGACTAGGAATATTAATTAAACAGTGGTTTAATTATTTATCCCTTCAGAAAAATCAGACAAATAAGAATTTATTCAATTATTCCTCATGGGGTTTCCTGTTTAGACTATAAATAACTTAATAAACTATGGGTTATTAAATTATTTTTCATAGTGAGAGCAATTTTACTATGGTAAAAATGGTCTTACATGGTGTACTTTAGTCCATCTAATAGTAACAGGTTAGATGGCCAAAAATTGGTGTAACAATGGGCATAGAGAAAATAGTGACAATGTGTTTTGTTAAGGTACTTTGTGACATAAATGCATATAAAGTAGATGATGACAAACATTTGTTAAGGCACTATGTGGTGTAAAGGCCATCAATTCAAAACTTTATGGGAAAAAATCCAACCATGTTAAGTGTTAGTGTGGTTTAATCTAGGTGTGATTACCACGTGATTTTGATAGCTTAGAGGCCCCTAGGTCATTACTCAAACCACAAGTTAAATATGTTAAGTCATCTCAAAACTCACATTACCTAGCATATATATATATAATTCATTTTTTATTACCATTATCATTAGAAGAGAGAAGCATACTATTTCCAACCAAATTTTCACAATAATCACTTCATTATGTATTCCTACCATATTGATATGTGTCCCTACAAAGTCTTCTAATATTTCATTTTCACTTCCTTTTTTTCCTCATAACCTTTCTTGTCCTATCTTTCTTTTTATATGTTTCTTAATGCAATGGTGTTGATGTTATCTTCTACACTCTACTAATGTATTGTGTTATACAATTACATTATGTATATGTTTCTTAATGCAAGGGGGTTGATTTATCAAACATCAGAAAAGTATCAATCAGTAATATTAATTCACTTGGATTCAATTAGAGATTATTTTGGGTTTATTATTGGTCAAATATCATTCACTGAGTTGTATTAGTAGGTTTAATAGATTTCACATTGACAATATATCCTAGCCTACTATCACCCTCGACATATGTTCATGATTTAGATTGAATCATTATATAATTTGTCATCATTCACGCCCTTTTCAGAGTGAAAAAGTTGAAGGAATCAACTTGTAGGTGCAGTTTTGAAATCCAAGTGAATTGGTATTTGAAATATTTTGAGGTTAGCTTGAGGCCTTAAATGAAAATTTTCAGAGGTAAGATTTCCCCACTTAAGCATGACACCCTAGTACGAACACCGTTTGTTTACACACAAAATATTTAGAATATCTAGTGTGTATATATATATATATATATATATATATATATATATATATATATATATATATATATATATATATATATATATATATATATATAGATAGAGAGAGAGAGAGAGAGAGTAAAAAATATATGATCTACAAATAAGAGCTTGCTGAGGGCTCGAAATTCTCTGCCTACAACACTATAAGGGAGACTACCTGGTCTGGACCTTAAAGCAACTCCTTTTATGTTGAAATGGTGGTTATGACTAGTTAAACTAGATCAGTTACCTTCTCTCCATATCCAATGGCTTAAAATATGAATTTCATCTACCAATGGAGAAGAGACATCAGATCATCCCTCTTCCTGATCAGAAAATAAAATGATCCTTAAGTTGATTTGGGGCTCAACCAAGCCACGACCAAAGTTGGCTCTTTGGGTAGAGAAATTATAGGAATGTAGAATTAAATCTAAATGAAAAATTATTCTAAAATGCAAGTAATAAGCAAATTATCCTAATCCTATCTCAATTAGGCAAATATAGATTTAACCCAACCAAGAGCAAGATATTTAAATGATTGGGATTTAAATATGTCTGGCTTATAATGAATATCAAGCTAACGAAGTAGTTCAATTAACTGACATTATGAATTCCAAAACACATTACGTTCAAAGACCTCTTAACTGAGATATCCAATCGACAACATTTAAGTAGTTCAAAAAATGATATTGATTGTTAAATGAGTAATTCAGATGATTAAACAATAATATAAGGAATTAGTTCATAGAATATTGTTGTTTGTTAAATCAATATTAAAAGGCATATTTCTGAGTAAATAGTTACTCAGAGACCATAATTTAGCACATAAGAACAAAGATAAATAACAAATAATTGCAATAAAGCATTCATATAGACAATAGTGAACAAATATAACTGAAAATCACAAGTTTCTTCTATTATAAAATTAAATTAGTATTAAAATAATAGTATTTTAAATACCAATTTCTTTAAATCATTTCTCTCGTTATGATCTCCAACAACCCTTTGTAATGCTTGATCTTTTGCTTTTAAAACTAGAGCTGCAATAGTACAAGCTATGTTCTCCATACATAATTCAGAATGCAAAAGAAAATTCCTCAATAATCCCCAGATATTAGATTTTCTCTCCTCTCATTTACAACTCTAAATCCTCATGAAAATAGTGTTTTCAAGAATTCCAAAATTGCAGAGAAGAGAAGCCCTCAATTACATTCTACAATATGCTATTTATAATATTTACAATGAATTCAAAATAGGAAAGTTTGTTGAAGAATAAATCTATTCCATCAATTTTCATTGGGCCAAAATTCCATTCTTCTCTTCCTGGAGCATTCTCATTGATTGATATTTTCCCTTCTCACCTATTCAATTGTTTTCTTGCAAAAAAACAAATCAAAACAAAATTAAAATGCAAAAATAAAATCCATATACCAAATTTGGAATTAAAACATATCTAATCAAATTTAATTAAATAAATAATTTAAAAAGAAATCAAAGGTTCTTATTGATGCATGTGAAAATTTTATTGGTCAGGGAGAACATATATGAATGGATCTTCTCTCATAAGAAGTTGTGGGAAAATAAGAATGCAAAAAATAAAACTCAGAAAATTGATTTTGTTTAAAAAATCAGAGCTTGATCGCTTGCTGAATTTTAGACCCATTACATGATTAACTCTGGTCTTTTAGCTACTTCAGAAATGTTCTCCGTGATTTTATCTATTCAATGAGCAATCTCGGGTCTCATTTGGCCTAGTAAAACTCAATTTATGAGCCTCCAAAGTTAATGAGTCGAAACTGCCAAAATTTTAAAAATTCTATTACCTGGACTAAAAAAAAATAATTACTATCTAATCCTAAATTAAATTTCAATTATTGATTAATTAATACCAATTAATTTTAATTAGAACTTTAATTACTTAATAAGAAATTAATTAAAAAATAAAAATAAAATAATTAATTAAAAAAATTAACGATTAATTAAAATATTATTATATTATATTAATATTATAATTAAAGTTATATTATAGTTATAATTAAAATATAATATATATTATAATATTATATAATATAATATATATTATAAAATCATTTCATTTTAATTTATTACAAATTTAAACATACGTGAGGGGGATGTTAATGGAGGGTTAAGGAGAGTGAGGTGAGTGGAGGGAGGATGACGAGGGTGAGTGAGGTCACGGAGTTGGGAGTTATAAGGAGGTTTCGAAAAACTTTATATTAAAATTAAAAAATACTGATTGCATAAAATCAAAATCGTACATTGCAAGTTTTAATTTGTAAGTTTAATATTTTTGTGATATTGTAATATCGTATCGTTTTTTATATTTCGACTTTTTTTAATTTCAGGGTTTTTTTTGAAAGTGAGGATGTGATGAAAAGTGAGTTTATATGGGATTAACAATTCTACAAATTGAAATATAGCCAATTTATAATTTTGAGATTTTGAGTTTGGATTTTTTTTTTAAAATAATAAATTGGAGTAAATTACTGAGGTCTCGAAACACGTTTTTCAATTGCGTACGATTTAATTGTGTAATTTTGTAGGACTGTTAGTGAAAAATAAAAAAACTAGTAAAAATTAACTAAGATTTAATATTTACAATGAATGACTATTGAACTTATTTAGTTACAAAAATTGAAATATTATACCTTGTTTTACATATTTTTTAGTCTAGGCGAGAAAGTGTTCAAACTTCAAAGGAGTGTCATTGTTAGGGTCCAACCCTAACCCCTTTATTTATGTAATAAGCCCATAAGGGCCAAGACTGAGTCATAGTTATTTGGTTGGGTCAATAAAGCCTGTAAGAGGTTATCCGCATTAATAATAGGTGTAAGTGATCGAACCACGTTCTAGAATAGGGACCACAATTAGTTATAAATGGGCCTTAGTTAATAAATATGGTGGTTAACCCATGATTATGTTAGGGACCACAATTAGCTAAGGTTTTGGATGTTACTAGGCTATAAATGGCATTATATAGAAGGACAAAGGATTGTGTCATATTGTAATTGAGCTCTGCTCTATTGGAGGTTGCCCCCTCAAAGAGAAAAGTGAACTTGTATCTTGTTTCTGCATAATGAAATATCTCTTCCGCTTGTCTATTTTATGGTGATATCTATATTTATCGACTATTTTGTTTCGTATTATTTGTGTTATAGCTCGTCTAACAGGTCAAGTGCATAACAAGTGGTATCAGAGCTCTTTCTAAGGCCAGTGGGTCCTGTAGTTTTCACAAATTTTTTTTAGGCTATAGATGTGTTCCAACGTCTTTAGACCACGATATCTATCATTGAGAGCATAAACCTACGAATTTTGGGAAGCATGCACATAGGAACTACAATAGGTGGTCATGTTTGTTGGAATCCATTGTAACCGTTGTGGGTACCCCTTCAAGTAGTAGCGCATTAGATAGAACCATGCATGAATTTCAGTTCCATGTACCCTTAGGTATAAAGGAAGCCCCTCACAAAACCTTGGAACCTTACCATAGTTCATCCATCAGTCATCTTGCTGCTACAGTACACTAAGAACATCACTCGGGGAGATTACTCACACATACAACAGGGTAGTCGGTTAATACGGCTAAGGGTACGGTTGATCCTCCTTAGTTGGTGCCTTGAAATATTTGGCCGAGCACTATTGTTGGACCCCTGCATATATTATGATTTGTAGCACCTAAAAATCCTTGTGACCTAGTTTCCCCATATATCTGAAGCTCACTCCTATTCTCTATCCTGCTTAGATCTACCAGTTTTGATCTGTTGATGTCATCCATTTATCTTTCGGGGAATTCACAACAAAAATTTGGCTCAAAGTACGATAAGGGTTTTTTCTGCCATAGCCCAGATTTGATTTTTGCAGCACATTTGAAGGTACCTAGACATCTAGGTCCATCTACTCCATTCCAGGCCTGATTTTCATAAGACCTTTGGCAGTATCAAGCTTTCGGGAATTTTTCCACTGCAGTATTGATCAACGGGGAGAAAAAATCCATTTGGAGTAAAAAAAAAGGTCTAGAGCCATTCTGGGACGATTTCTGGAGAGCTATCCCATAAGACTCAGGATGGCGAGCTGATCATAGTGGTACCATTCACTTACCAAACCACATTTTTTCAAGTGGTCCCAAATCTAGACTAGTGCATGTACGAAACCCGCTCGTAAGTAATGGATACACAAAAGGTGAATGAAAGAATAGATAGCTCTGAGACCCAAATTTGCACACTTTCTGGTCAAATCCAGGAAGCTATGTCTCTATTGATGTCACGGAGCAAGGAAGACACACATGGAGAAGAATACGAAGAAGGTGAATCTAGCCATCACCTTCACTTCTATGGAGGGACCACTTTTTGGGTCAATGAGTGCCCAAGCTAGACATGTACAAAGTTTATGGATCGAACCTGGCGGTATGGTTGGCTTAAATGGCCCAGTACTTCCTCCATAATAATATCCATGACAAAGAAACTAAACTGAGAGTGGGAGCACTTTACTTGGAACAACAAGATGATAATGGTGGAAATGGCATAAAAAATGTTACCCATTTCCAATATCTTGGAATGTCTTTTCAAAAGCCCTTTGTGAGTGTTTTGATCGGGATTCTCAAATTTTCTTGGGACGGCTCACTAAGCTCCAAAAAATGGGAACAATTTAGGACTACATGGTTGCTTTTGAAAAGTTGGCCATTAGAACTTAAGGCTTATTAGATGCCTTTTATTTGGAATGTTTTATCAGTAGCCTGAAGGAAGCAATCCAAGCCCATGTCCAGATGCACCACCCCCCTACTTGGTTGAACGCATGTCAAAAATCATTAGAGGTGGAAGTTTCCTTACACATTGATTCCAATCGCCTGAATTTTGTCGCAAAGCCACATTCTACCCAAGCCATGGGCCCCACCCTAACACTAAAGGTTCAGAAGGTGTCTCAGGCAGAAATGACCGAAAGATGTAAACAAGGGCTCTGCTACTATTGTGACGATAAACCCCAGGGCATAAATGCAAGGAATCAAAATTATTCCAAATTGACGCCAATGAAAACAGTAAACCAGAGGAAGCCCCCAACCCTGAGATGGATGAGGAAAAAGCTGGTGACACTCAAATAGAACCAGAACAGGATCTCGTAGCTTCCCTAGATAAGCCAGTTATATCACTACATGCCTTGGCTGGAATTTCTTCACCCCAAACTCTTAAAATCCATGGCTTCATTAAACATAGGCAAGTAGTGGTGTTGATTGATAGTGGAAGTACTCATAACTTTGTCCATAAGCAGGTAGCGAAAGCAACCCATTATTTAATAAGGGTCGTCTCTAATTTCCAAGTACTGATCGTTGATGAGGGGACCATGAAATGTGAGGACTGTTTTGAAAACATTAAGCTTCAAATGGGGGATTATCACCTTAAAGCCCATATGTTTTCCATTTAAATGGGTGGTTGTGACATTTTACTAGGTGCAGAATGGCTTCGCACACTCAACCCTATCAAAATGGATTTCCAAGAGTTATATATGAGCTTTAAGCAGGAAGGCCACACTCATGCACTCCACGCGGGTGCTCCTACTATTATCAACTCACATAGAATGGAGAAGATTCTAAAAAAGAGTCATCATGGGTTCATAGCCCAATTTAATGCCATCCAAGCCATTGAGTCCACCCCTCCCCAAATTCATCTAGATATGCAACAGGTCTTAGATTTCCATCAACGGGTATCTGACAAACCATACAAACTTCCTCCTTCTCAGGGTGAGCATGATCATAGAATCCATTTGATCCTAGGAGCTCAAACACCAAATGTTTTTCCATATCACTATCCTTTTGCCTAAAAGAATGAAATTAAAAAAAATCATCAAGGACCTTCTAGAAGCAGGGGTTATTCATCCCAGCACGAGCCTTTATTCATCTCCTGTAGTCATGGTTTTAAAGAAGGAAGGATAATGGCGCATGTGTCCTAAGTTTATGGCCCTTAACAAAATCACTATCAAGGAAAAATTCCCTATTCCTGTGGTGGATGGTTTGCTTGAGGAAATCCATGTTTATAAATTCTTTACCAAGCTTGACCTCCACTCTGGCTATCACCAAATACACATGAAGGAATTTGACGTCCCCAAAACAACTTTTCAAACTCATGAAGGCCACTATAAATTCTTGGTCATTCCATTTGGTCTTTGTAATGCTCCCTCCACTTTTCAGAGCCTCATGAACCACCTTCTGAAACCTTATCTCATAAAATTTGTCCTCATATTTTTCGATGATATTCTCATCTACAGTCTCACCTGGGATAAGCACCTTCATCATGTTGACCAAATACTACAATTTCTCCAAGACCATAAATTGTTTGTCAAAATATCTAAGTGCTCCTTTGGAATGGAAGAAGTTGAGTATTTGGGACACATTGTGGGACACGATGGAGTAAGGGTTGATGTGAAGAAGATTCAGGCAATGCAAGATTGGCCCCAACCCAAAACCTTAAAGAATTTGAGGGGATTCTTGGGTCTCACAGTTTACTATCACAAATTTGTCAAAAACTATGGACATATTGTGTGTCTCCTAACTAATCTTCTAAAGAAAAATTCATTCTTATGGACTGACACCACGCAACAAGGTTTCATGGCTCTCAAACAATCCATGTGATCCACTCCAGTTTTGGCTCTACCCGACTTCACCAAATCTTTTGTGATTGAACGTGATGCTTCTGGTATGAGCATTGGATCAGTATTAATGTAGGAAGGTATACCATTTGCCTTCACTAGTCAACAAATCAGTGGCAAAAATTTGGGAAAATCCACATATGAGAAAGAAATGATGGCCATCTTACATGCAATTGACACTTGGCGCCCATACTTATTTGGGAGACGATTCCAAATCCATATTGACCATCATAGTTTAAAATATTTTCTAGAGCATCGTCTATCCTCACCACAACAAAATAAATGGCTAGAAAAAATGTTGGGATATGATTATCAAATCATTTACAAAAATGGACATGACAATGTAGTAGCTGATGAATTTTCACGATAATTTGAGGATGAAGCCACCCTTTTATCACTCTCTCTACCCCGATCAGATTGGATTGAAGATGCTCGTACGGAATGGTTCACCCACCCCTCCCTGTCCCAACTCATTAATAACTTGAGAGATGGTCTCAATGCCTCAAATAACTACTATTGGCAGGATGAGGTTCTTCGTTACAAGGATCAAATATTTTTCTCCTCAACCTCAGATCTCAAACCCCACATCTTGGCTGAATTGCACTCCTCTCCAACGAACGAACATTCAGGATTTCAGAAGACTTACATGTGCACCCACCACTTCTTCTTTTGGGCTGGCATGAAAAATGAAATTCTTTTTGGGCTGGCATGAAAAATGAAATTCTTACTTTTGTCTCTGAATGTGATGTATGCCAACATAACAAAGGGGAAACTATCACACAACTGGGAACCTTACAAGCTTTACCCCTCCTTGCTTTAGTATGGATAGACAACTCCATGGATTTCATTACTGGCCTCCCAAAGTCCAGAAAAAAATCCATCATCATGGTGGTTGTTTATAGGCTTTCCAAATATGCTCATTTTGTGCTCTACCCCCACCCATTTACCCCAACATTGGTGGCACAAATTTTCATGGACCAAATATCCAAACTACATGGCATGCTGACTTTTATTGTGTATGACCGTGACACCACCTTCACCAGCAAATTTTGGCAGGAATTTTTTAAGCTCCAAGGCACGCAACTCCAACTCAGTACAACTTATCATCCTCAAACTAATGGTCAGACAGAGGCAGTCAACAAATTCTTGGAGACCTATCTACATTGTTTCACTTCTAACAAGCAGCATCAATGGGTCCAATGGCTACCTCTAGTTGAATGGTGGTATAACACTAACTATCATGAAGCCACCAAGATGACACTTTATGAGGCTATATATGGACAACTTCCACTGTCGCCAGTGTCTTACCTCCCAGGTTGTTCCAAAGTGCAGGAAGTCGATCAATTCCTATAGAACTGTGCCGTAATGAGCACTCATCTCAAAGATAATCTACATCAGGCATATAGAAGAATGAGGTAACATGTTGACCAACTTCGATCCGAATGGTCATTTCAAGTCAGTGACCAGGTATTCCTACGACTCCAACCATAAAAGAATATATTTATCAAAGAAAAATGATGTCAGAAACTCACAATGAAATTCTATGGGCCTTATCAAGTACTTCAACGTATAGGAGTCGTCGCCTAAAAACTGGCTTTACCAACCACTTCACGGACCCACCCAATTTTTCATGTCTCGTGCCTCAAGAAAGTGGCGGGGAACAATTGCAGGGCTCAAACAAGTCTTCTAGAAATAAATCAAGAAGGCTCAATTTGGCTCCAACCAAAACAGATCCTCGATACTCGTGAATTTCATCTTCGTGGCTGCACGATCAAGGAAGTACTAATCAAGTGGAAAGACACCTCTCCAGAAGATGCCACATGGGAACCAACCACTATTTTTCAACAGTTTCATCAACTTCAGACTTGAGGACAAGGCTGCTTTTGATGGGGGAGGGCATGTTAAGGTCCAACCCTAACCCCTTTTGTTGAATATTGCAACAAGAAATAGTGAAGGAGGCATCCTGAAACATCATTCCTGATCCTAGTTGGAAAGTGATCACCTAAACTAGGTGGGGCCCACACAGGTGATTTTTGGCGCAAAGTCTATTTTTAGAATATGTCTATTTTTAGACATGTCGATCATATTCTATGAGTTGCAGGATGCTATTTGTGGATGGTTGGTCAAGTTGGAAAAATAGATGGACTTCTATTTTTAGACATATTGGTCGGAATCTATTTTTAGATTTCCAGTCTAAAAATAGATATGTCGAATATTATTAGCTCTTAATAATATTTGGACTCTAAACATTATCTTATTCTCTTGGAGCACTTCAGTTAAGTGCACAGATGTGGCACAGGAGCTGAAAAAAGGAATTATGCTATTCTTGAGGGTTTACTAGAGCTAATGCATGGAGGACTTCAGTTAGAACTCATGTGACAGAGAGTTTGGTGGAGTTGATTGAGGAATTTGATGGAGTTGTGTTCAGTTTAACTAATCTAACACTAGAAAATTTGGCGCAATTTCTGACGGCCAAATCGTCGCTATTCTGACACATAGTCGTCGCAAGAGCGACAGTTCGAGGACGGGCAAAGCGTGGTTTACCATGCCGTCGCAATTCTGACGCATTTACAAAGTGTCGCACTACCGACACTTTGTCCGTCGCTTCCAAACAAGCGTCGCTCTTCCGAAATTTCCCAAACCGTCACGCTTCCAACGTTTGTAAACTGTCGCACTTTTGACGGAATGTGGTCAAACGTTTTTAACGTCGCTCTTCCGACGTTTGTAAATTTTTGCAATTCCGACGAAATGTGGTCTGATGTTTTGAATGTCACTCTTCCGACGTTTGTAAACTGTCGAAATTCTGACGAAATGTGGTCTGACGTTTGTAAACTGTCACAATTTCGACGAAATGTGGTCTGACGTTTTTAAGATGTCGCAATTACGACGCTTACAAGGCGTCGGTATACCAACGGGGGGTTCAATTTTTTAAAAAAAAATGAAACTTTAAAACAGGAAAATAAATCTCCAATATTTGTTATGAATTGTGGGCGTTCCAATGACCGTGAAATATTAATATAATAAACCACCCCGCAGCGCTTCGACTATAAAAAATAATTTTTTTTTTCACAAGAGAAAAAATGTTGTTTTGAATATATTATATGAAGTAAAACAGTCCATGAAGTCATTACATTTTCACATCTGAAGATTTGAACCCAAATATCCATCCAGAAAAGTGAAGTCCCACCCCAGACAATGATAGAAAAATACCCCATGTCACATACAGGGACTTGATATAAAACCCAGTAACGGTCCACATGGAGATTATCGACAATCTGAGAAAGCATCCAAATATGCCCGAGGCATCTATAAGAAAGTGAAA